>VRLP01002223.1:0-96032 GCA_009660295.1 Lophius piscatorius
TTACACATACAATAAAAGTAATGAAGACTCACGTAAAAACAAATCTTTAAGTGATTTTTCAAATAAGGGTTTCAGTCTGCGAGATGCTATGGTTAAAATTTGTCTTTGGCATAAGGCCTTATACACTGTGTTTTGCATAATCTTTTGTTGATATCAGGTATGTTCCCTTCATTATGAATTTTAATGACTTTGACAATTATCTGAGTTTTATTTTGTGATATCTTAGTACTGTATTGTCCATTACTTTGGTTTACAACCAGTTGTACAGTATGTACAAGACTATGGACTCTAATAGTTTTGCTCTTATTTGATAATTTGATGTTGATTAACGTCAAACATTATTTCTTCTTAACATTAGCATGTTATTGTCACTGTGTGAATCTTGCCATACAGCAGAATGTGCTCTTGCATTTTGCATGATCACTGTCATTACCTTATCATAACCAAGTAGCCTACTTATGATGATGACAAGCCTTCAGATACTAATAATCTTTTTTAACTTAACCACATTCTCATGTCCTTACACATACAATAAAAGTAATGAAGACTCACGTAAAAACAAATCTTTAAGTGATTTTTCAAATAAGGGTTTCAGTCTGCGAGATGCTATGGTTAAAATTTGTTTTATGTAGCTGAGAGCTGGACTCAGACATGCTTTTATGATGATTAGGAAAAATTCTCAATCTAACAGGTTTGATAAAGCTGATCCGAATAAAATTACACCACATATTTTCTAACTCATTGACATAAATATGGAGCGATCGTAAACCAGACAACAGGCCCAAAATTTGGCTTAAACCTATGGTTTTTGCCCATGAGAGTTCACAATGCTAATTTGAATAAAAACATTGCTTTATGTCACAGCCAATCTAGTAGTAGGATGTACATCTAGGATAATTTGCAGCAAAAATGCCTCTCTGGTATCAAACCTATTTTTAGCACAGTTTTGGTCCATTTTCTACCAACTTTGTGGTACTTCTATCAAATTTGATGTAACAGTTATCGATGAGTTTCTAAGCAAAATCATTGATTGTTTGGTTTCATGGTGTAACTGAAATATAATGTTAAAGCCTTTTTATAAAATTTAAAAACACCAAAACATTCCCATAGACACCAAGGTTATGCAAATACACCTGATAGTCGTGAAGCTATTTTAAGTTTATATTGCGGATGGAATTCATGCAAGGCTAACTTAAATTAACCAACGAGGAGAACAGGTTAACAGCAGTGAAATCCTTTTAGTTTTTATTACTGCCCCTGAATTCTGGCCTCTTCTTCTCCCTTCTGCCATCTCTGTTTCATTATATAGATTCAGTGACAGCCAGAGCCAGACTGTCAAGTGGTCAGCAACATCTTGGAATAAATTGTTAATTAAATAGGAAATTACTGTATAAAGCCTAACTGTGTAAGTTCATACCACATTTTTCTTAACTCATTGATGTACATGGGGGGATACCATTGAGAAATCACTATCAATCCACTTGCTGAAAATGTATCTGCCAAACTGGAGAACAGAGCAGCACACTCTCTGAAAGTTTGTGCAGGTGTCCAGATTTATCAACCAGCACTGGTGTACTGATTTCCTAAGATTTCATTCATTGTTAAAATCTTAGGTTGGGAAGCTGTCCCGATCCTGAGTATGTTTATGTAAGTAATTATTATATTTGATGCCGAAGCTCATTTAGTTTAATTGCAAATTGTAAACTTATCCTATAGTTTATCATCACATTATGATAGTATCTACGTTGTCATTTGAATATTTTTAATGGTTTGTGTGGTTTAGGTGTTTCCTGTTGAGCTGAATTTAAGTTGTATATATCTTTATTTGAAGTATCCAAACCCATCTACACTACAATCAAGTGGCCTTTGACTTAATTAACCGGAAACATCCATTTGACGAGGGTGGCATTTATCAGTGGGTTTCTGGTCTGGGGCATTCCAGCAGGAAGCTGGAGAACTTCACTGGCAGGAAACACCCAAGATTTAATTATTTTTAACTGCAGCCGCTTCAGACCTGGCGACCCAATTAGCAATTTACCAGCCGCTTACATGCAGGCCTTTTCTTTGGTGTGTGATCTTACCCTGATTTGTATGCAGGGAGTGCAGACGCCTGATAAGCAGTTTTTCAAATTTAATTTCATGATGATTTTCATGCCAGGACTGCTGCAGGGTTTGGGGAAATAACATAGCCTGCCTTCAAAAAAGGAGATCTGTAAACCAAGTACAGCAAAATTTGTAGGACTGAGCCTTTTTGTACAGGCAGGTAATTTGCTCCCTGACTAATCTGCAGACATGGGTAAGTTCAGAAAAAGCTCTTACACAAAGAACAAGCTGCAGCTTCGAGGGTTTTCTAAAACCTGAAGAAATTAACAATAAGGTGTGAGGCCTGCATAGACGAGAATCTGCATGACCTCAGAGGCTTTGACGGCAATCTTATGCGTACATTTACAGCAATCCCTTTGGCCATTAGTCTACGTAAATTGTGTGATTTGTGTACGTGTCTATATGTGACTGCTTGTGTGTCTGAGGATAATGATGAAGGAGGAGTGTAGTAGATGTGTTGCTGGAAGAGGGTAATATTGATGTATGAACTGCAGTTGCTATGGCGCCACTGGTTCTTAGGAGCTGAAACATACAGTATTTTACACACAATAAACTCAAACTAAAATATGGGATCGTCAAGATTTGACAAAAAGAAACCGGAAACAGTGAGATATGTAATCTACAGATAGAGAAGACTTGGATCAATAGGGAACCCTCACAGATGTAGATCACCTTCCAAAATTATTCCAAGAGCACGGTGACAGCTCACCAGTTTCGCACTATACCAAAATCAGAAGAAATTTAATGAGGACAGTGATTGAATCTCCTGAGATCCACAGTGAAACAGATTATCTCCACTCGGAGTAGGCTTGGAAAAAATAGTTAACCTTCACATAATCATAGAGTTCATGACCTCTGACCTTTGTTGGCCAATAATCATGTGGTGAGGAGAAAACCACAGCTGAATGATTTTCGGAGCTTCTAAGAGAATGTACTCTGTACCGATGAGTTTAAAGTTGAATTGTTTGAAGACATACAGTTCCATCTGGTGGATATCAAACACAGCAATCTACCAGAAGAACATCAGACCTACGGCCAAAGATGGAGATGGCAGTGGACTGTTGTGCTTCTTCAGGACCAGGACATCATTGACGGAAACGTGTATTTTGCTCTCTACCGGATAATTGTGAATAAGAAGGTCATCGGTATGTGAGGTTATGCAGCGAGACAATGATCCCAAGCAAAAGAGTAAGTCCACCTTCAATCAAAACGGATAAAAATTAAAGTTCTGGAGTGATCTTGTCAAAGTCTGGACCTGAATCCTACTGAAAGACTGGTGGGACTTAAAAAGATCGGTTCATGCTCACAAACCCTCCAATGTGGTTGCACTTAAGCAGCTCTGCAATGAAGAATGGGCCAAAATTCCCCCACAGTGACATCAGAGACAGATATCCATTTATCAGAAGTGTTTGGTTCTGTTAGTTATTGAATATGCCTTTGGCCTCAGTAATTAAAGTCATCATTTAAGATTGTATTTTCTGTTTATTCAGGTTGTTTTAGGTTCAATTGTTTGAAGATCAGACACATTTTAGCTTGAGATACTCACACAAACAGTAGAAATAGATCGGTAAGCCATGCACAGCAAAATGTGTAGGTATGAGCTTTTTTGTGCAGTAAGGCAATTTGCTCCCTGACTAATCTGCAGAGATAGGGAGCAGTTCCGATAAAGCCTTACACAAAGAGCAAGCTGTAGCTCGGGGTCTTTCAGAAACTAACATCAAGGTGTAAAGCTCACACATAGGAGAACTATGTGTGTTCAAATCTACTTCATTTACAACAATCTGTTGATCTAGGCTGTGTTTAAATCTGTCTGTTAGCCAGCCCCTAGGTTACACAATCCAGGGTACTCTTTTTGCCGGTCCAAAACTTGATTATATAAGAAGATCATGGGTAAAACCTGTGCAATGCAACACAGTGGATGAGTTAGATAAAATCTGCTGTAGCAAATCCTATGAAGCATCCTAAGAAGAAAATAAATGTGTATCCTTATTTGTATTTGAGGATAATTACTGCGCGTGTGTTTTTTGAGTAACAGATGAGGATTGCTGGAGTGGTTGGAGGTTATTGGATGAGGTTAATATTGATGTTTGAACAGCACTTACAGCAGTATTAGCAGCTTAAACTTTCACTAAGTGGATATCGCGGACTAGTTTGTATCCCTCATAATATGACTTTTAAACATGTTTAGCAGTTGAGCTTTTGGAGCCCAAAAATTAAAAAAAAATGAAGGACAGATGATCGTAGTTATCGCCAACTATATTCAACTAGTTCATATATTTACTCATACAATTCAAATATTGTCATCATTGACTGATGAATATGGCTGACGTTAGTCCTCACAGCTGTTTGGGTAGCATGTAGCAGTAGCATGTTAGGAATTTTGACTGTATTTTATTTGCCTTCTTTTGTGACCAGTTCTTGTCAGCTGAAAAAATTAACTAAATAGACTAACTTAAAAAAAGCTTTTGATTTATTTTGTGCATCATCATATTCATCATCATATTTACTCACATTATCCTGTTTTTTGGTTAAAGTTAAGTCAGCTTAAAAACAATACATTGTGGCACACATGTTTTAGAGAAAATACTTGTTCAATGTTAAGAACATAAAGAATGTTTTAAAGGAAAATTATGTTACTCGTCTCAATGGTTATGTATATGTATATATACATATATATGTAGGTATATGTATGTATGTGGGTGTGTGTGTGGGTGTGGTGGCTGTAGCTCATTGGTAGAGCAGCAATCTCCCAATTGGAAAATCAGAAGGTAGCCAGTACAAGCCCCAGGAGGCTTACCTATCATAGGGACCTTGTGCAAGACCTTGAAACTCTGGCTCCCTATGCGCTTCAAAGGAACCACCCAATGCTCCCTCAGGAAAGGGTATAATACAGAGAAATAATTTCACTATGTTTTACTCTGATATATATATATATAAGAAATATGAAATTCCCTGGAAGCTTTATTTACCTCCCCTCTTTCCTCTTTTGGATAGAAGCCTGGACCCATTACTACGGACTGTACAATATTACTCAAAATATCTAGATAGATGTCTGAAACTAGATTAGGGATGGAGTTCGCTGATGAGATCAGGCAGTCTGCAGCTAGGAGAATACACAACTTCTCCATCTGATCGAGACATGGGCCCTCCAGTTTAAATTGTTTCCTGTCTGTACTGTGTGCACACTGAGGCTGACATCACCTGCATTAGATACCATGCTACCCCGCTATACTAAATGTTCTTTTCCTGCCAGTCCTTTGCCCGATTCTGGTCTGCAGTGTTTAAAAGCCTCTCTCAAAAGTATGACAAGATTGTCCCTCAAACCCTTAATGGCTTTATTTGGAGTAGTCCCAAGGGGGGTGCTGTTTTCAGGTAACCAACCTGACTGCCTTTCTACACGAAGACAGTCTGTTCAATGGGTAAAGGAACTAGCCGTACACCTAAATGAGAAGACCAGAAATTCTACCAAAGATCTATTAAAAATACTACTCATATGGCAGCCCATTCATACAAATCTACCCTGTGACTTTGGCATAAGGCCTTATACACTGTGTTTTGCATAATCTTTTGTTGATATCAGGTATGTTCCCTTCATTATGAATTTTAATGACTTTGACAATTATCTGAGTTTTATTTTGTGATATCTTAGTACTGTATTGTCCATTACTTTGGTTTACAACCAGTTGTACAGTATGTACAAGACTATGGACTCTAATAGTTTTGCTCTTATTTGATAATTTGATGTTGATTAACGTCAAACATTATTTCTTCTTAACATTAGCATGTTATTGTCACTGTGTGAATCTTGCCATCGTGATGTGAGGCTACACAGAGTTGCTAACATGGCTGGATATTCTTAGAAAGTGAGGTGTAACATGACAGTGGTATATGAAGTATTCAAATCCATTATTTGAGTAAAAGTACCAGTACCATATGTTGAAAACACACCAGTACAAGTTGAAGTCCTGCATTTAATACTTAAGTTAAAATATGAAAGTATTATCAGCAAAGTGTACTCAAAATATCACAGCAAAGGTAGCAATGTAGTAGATAGATGGATAGATAGAAACTTTATTAATCCCCAAAAGGGGAAATTTAGTCGTTGGTCACAACCACTTTAACGTACAGGTTTTCTAAAGGTGACTGAAAATGAAGACATACTATATAGTAGGACATCTTATAGACATGTTAAGATAAACATTAAAGACAAACATTATATATCTATTTATAGCTATATATATATATATACACATATACACTCAATCCAAATTAAGAAATGAAAAATACACATTTAAATTAAAATACAGGAATAAAGTGCATGCAAATATAAAGAAACTGGAAAGAGTGCGATCTCCAATGGCATATATAATATGAATTAAAATAGTCCAGTTAGAGATGTGCAATAGTTGTCCAGGTGCAGATGTGCAATATTGCAATTAGAGGATAGTGTAGGATAGAGAATGGTCCCTCTCAGTGTTTTATTATCATTTAGGATGTTCATTGGTTGAAATTCCTCTTGTGAATGTTAAAAGTTGATTGTGATGGACAGTATAAGTACATTTACTGTCATTTACTACTGTACGTAAGTAACAATTAGAGGTAGTTTCAAATTGTATCTTTTTATATTTATTTTCCTGCTGCATTAATATATAGCTCTGCTGTAGATGTCAACGGTTGATGTTCTTTATGTTGTAGATTACTTTAATGTAGAAACTCCTTATAGCTGTTTTACAGCATTGCTGTCCTGTGAAAACCACATAACTTTAAAAGACATCTTTTAATATCATGTTTTTTTAGAATTAATTTAAAGAACATTTAAAAGTGTAATCTGAAGAGTAACCAAGTAACTACAGCTGTCAGATAAATGTAGTGGAGTAGAAAGTAGTATGCAGCATCAATTAGAAATACTCATGTAAAGTACAAGTACCTCAAACCTGAACAATACAGTACTTGATATAGTACTTTTTGATCCTGGTCTGCAGTGGTTATAACCTACCGAAGTGGTCTAAGGTGAAGGCTAGCTTGTGTTGTCTGATTCCACAGAAGAGCTACTGCACTACATACTGGTGAAAAAGTTCAAGCTTGTTCTGATAGAAAGACAGAGCACAACAGTGACATCAAGGAGGTTTTTTGGTATAAGAAAAAAGAATAACACAATTTGAGGCTGGAAGTTATAATGTTATGGCTTATCAGTGTACATTGCACCTAACATTTAGGTCTAAGATTACATAAAACCCTGAAGCCTGCCGCCTTTGTTCTGTATACTTATTTAAATTCTCTAAACTCTAAAAATGCAGATCAAGAACAATTAACACATTGTGCACAGTTCTAGCAATGATGACGGTCTGTGATGTTGTATTACAGTACATAGAGTAGCAGTGGCATTACAATAACATATTCAATAGTAGTGGTGGTACTAAGTATTGTATATATGATTATTAGTGATAGCAGTAGAATATGGCGTCCAGAAGGACCTGTGCAGTAGATGTGGCCATGATCCGGGGCTCGGTAAAGCCAGGAACCAGGACCCAGAACTGGGAGCCTGCGGGGCTATAGAAAAAAAGACTCCCGGTCCCAAGGACTCCGGGGAGGGAATAGAGTCAGAGGGGCTTTTATGGGGCATGAATTCAGCAATGAATGATATAGAAATAGGGGTAGTCTAAGCCTTTGGCAGCAGAACTAAGAGCTGGTCCAGAACAAGTCTGAGCCAGCCCTAACTAAAGGAAAGGGAAAGTGAAGCGGAAAATTAAAATACATTTTTTAAGTTTAAAATTTTTTTTTTTTTTTAATGTATTCTATCTATATTTATATATTATATCTCTTTTTTTGAGGCTTTTTTAAATGTATTTTTGTGTTTATTTTGTATTGTTACTGATTACCAGTTTTCACACCCACAGACACAGCTGTTGCATGGGATTTGGGGGGAGTGTAAAAGATGGTGCGAGTGACATTATAATTATAAACCTCACTCCCCTGGCCAAAAGTTCTGTCTGGAACAGTGATGAAGCTTATGGTATTTTCAATGGCAAATTTACCTACACTTCTCTCACTATCGAACATATGGGGTACCTGTATTTGCCTGCAGCAAATGTGTTGTTGATATAAGGCCAAGTGTGATGACAATCAAGATATGAAATGCCCCTGACACTTAACATAGTACATTCATATTCTGTCATAAGGCAAAGCTTTCAATCTACCAGTACATCTACGTTCCAGCCCTCACCTTTTCATGAGCTCTGGGATCCTGTCATAACATCAATATGACATTATTTTGAGGAGGATACTATTGAAGAGGAGAGCTATCAAAGCAATATGGAAGTCACTGTTTACTTAGTCTATGAAAACAATGATGAAAAATACTTGACCTATTCTGACCTAGTGAAAGGAGTAAAGACAAAGAAAAAGGTTCCCTCTGAAATTTCTCTCGGGATTGCTGGAGCTCAATGTCTCACAGTTTGATCTAAAGAAGCCATGATTAGAGGCTTTGTGACCAAAACTATCTCAATGTGTTGTCAAAATTGAAACGGTTATGAGGCCTGACTTGCTGGCGTGGAGCCAGGGGCATGGTTCAGCCTAAATAAGAAATCAGAACATGTTGCCTGTCTGGTAAGCCTTAAACTGACATCATCAGACCAGACTTTTTCTGCAGAGCAGGATTCTAAATCCATTTTCTGTCATAGTGTGAAACCAAACTCCCTTTTAAAAGCAGGTGTTTTATGGTTGGCAGGTATTTTTCACAGTACAAACTTCAGTACCACAATCACCTGCTCTTTTTTCTAATTTCATAAATCATCTAAGAATTAAAAGGCTCGGGTGATTGATGACATTACTGGTAAACATGAAAGGGACTCATCACTGTTGAATGCCATACATTTTTAGTGAGGCTTCTTTCAATAATTTGAAAGTAATTAAGATTTATTATTTTTATTCATATTTATTATTTATGGGGCGGCTGTGGCTCAGTTGGTATAGCGGTCGTCCACTTATGTGGTTGTTGATGGTCCGATCCCTGGCCTCTACTGTCTCCATTCCAAAGTATCCTAGAGCAAGATACTGATTCTCAAGTGCCTCTCAATGGCAGTTCCATCAGTGTGTGGATGATGGCGTGTGGATCGCTCCTGATGAGCAGGTGGTGCCATACATGGCAGTGTCCGTCACCAATATGTGAATGTTTGTGTAAATGAATGCTGACTTGTGTTTGTAAAACACTTTGAGTTGTCGAGCCGACTAGAATAAAATCTATATAAGTACAGTCCATTAACCATTTAAGTTTTAAATCTAGTAAATGGTCGTTGAGTGAGGAGCCACCCAGCCGGAGGTGCAGCAGAGAGAGGTTCTGGTTTCTTTAGACCAGAGAAGGTTGAATTACAGGCTCATAATGACACCTGCTGGTGGACAGAAGCTCATACAGCTCTGATTGAGGACTCCTTTAAATATTTTAAATAGTTATCAGCTCAATTGAATTATCTAACATACAATGGAGCAGAGAGAACTAAATAGTTCAAGATTAGCTTGGAGAGTGATTAGTGAAAGTGTAATGGAGGTGATTTTAAAGAACAAGGGTGATGTACAGAGCTGTAGCAGCTGCAGACGTGCAAAGCTGATGATCCATACATAAAGATCTAGGAAAGCGTAATGGAAGCTATATTAAGAAGAGAGGTGACAATTTATGACAAGCAGTATGATTTCATGCCAAGAAAGACCACTATAGATGAGATGTTAGCTTTGCGCGTGCTGATTAAGACGTACAGAGAAGGCCAGGAGGAGTTGCATCTTTGCGGATTTAGAGAAAGGGTAAGAAGTATGTTAGAGAAGTACAGGATATGTATGAGAGCACTATGACAGCAGTGAGGTATGCGGTAGGAGGGACGAATGGGTTCAAGGTGGAGCTGCGACTGAACCAAGGATCGGCTCTGAGCCCCCTTCTTGCTGACAAATGAGGTCAGGCAGGAGTGTCCGTGGACAATGATGTTGGTTGATGACATCGTGATCTGTAGTGAGAGCAGGGAGCAGGTAGAGTAAAACCTGGAGGGATTGAAGTTTGCGCTGGAGGGAGGATGAAAGAAGGTCAGTCGCAGCAAAACGGAATACATATGTGTGAATGAAAACGAGGCAGGTGGAACGGTGAGGATGCAAGGAGAGGTGCAGCGGTTGTACATCCTGCCGGTTAAACAACCTGGCTGTTGGACAGATTGTGTCTTGTGGTGTTTATGCTGTTACGACTTGCATCAAAGACAAGGCTAGATGGAACCAGATGAACCACTTCACGACTCCTAAAGGGAACAGCACAGGAGTAGAAGAAGAATACAGAAGAAAAAACATACCGTTCCTGGGAGAAGAAAATATCAAACCACAAAAAAAGGTCTACTACAATATATGTCCCCTAATGTGCCATTTCCAAAATGTGCAACCATTAATGTTAAATGTCTTGTGGTGGCATTATACTGACTCATTATATCCCTGAATAGTTGTGGATATAAAGGAATCGTCATCAATTCCATCATTTGATTTTGGGAAACCTGGGTTGTATATTTCTGCAGCAGGTTCCCTAACTGTCGTTTGGATAAAAAAATCAAGCGATGGCTTCACAGAAAAAATGTTCTAGCTCTAGACTCGTGTCAGCAGGAACTGTCTCAAGTTGAGTCACCTGAAAGCCTGTCACCGTAACCCTTCTTTATTACGAAAAATACTATGGACATTTAATTGGATGAGTTAAATCAGTGAGATTGTTTGCATGAGGTAGGGGATCAGGGATTTTTCGGTGATATACCCTTCATGTCAGGGAAGACAGTATATGCCTAGTTTCTTTATTTTCTTCTATCTTTTTGCTTGAAAAATGCAGTGTGTTATTTATGTGTCGATACACAATCAGGATTCTGCCCGTACAGTTTTTATCACATTCTGTTCAGTCATCTACTTTTAGTTTAACAATATGTATGGAGAAAACATGTAGCGAGATTACTTTTCTTAATAAACTTTGCAAATGGACTTTTGTATCACTTGTGTGTTATTTACATGTAATGTGGATCTTCTAACCACGATACTATGTGGAGCGTAATCTTCGTATTGGAAGGTTATATTCTCATGTAAAACAAGAATCTTTTTTTAAGTGATGTGAGTGTAATGCAACGTCAAGTTGCATTGACACATAAGCCCATTACAATGCTGAATGATGCACTGCCATCAGCCATTACATTATAACCAGGGACAGGTGACAGTGACAGCAAGGGAACATTTTGTTCTGAAGTTGATCTGATGGTAGTAGGACAATTGGGAAAGCATAAGGCACACCTTTCAGTGGCTAGATGCCTGTGACAGAGTAACTTCAGAACACTGCTCTGTTGGAAGAAAAATAAATCCTTTATGATCACATACAGCCATACACAGTACAACTATTTCTCTACATTTGACCCATCCCTGAGGGTGCAGTGGTCAGCCCCTTTGAAGTGCCCAGGCAGCTAGGGTTTTAGGGTCTTACTCAAATACCCTATGGCAAGCAGACCCTGTTGGGATTTGAACTGACTACCTTCTGATCTTCTGATTGGGAAATTGCTGCTCTACCCACTGAGCTACAGCTCTACTGGCTGGTCCTGTAAAACAATCAATTGGTTCAGGAGGGACAGCAGATATACTGGCCACAAGGTCATGGGCACCCCAAAACTCATTATTTGAGTGGAGAGCAAAGGCTAGCTTGTGATCTTCGATCCCCAAGATCAGCCCAAACTGGTGAAGAAGTTTATATTAGTTCTGATAAAAAGGTGTTCGATAAATCCACCTCATGGCAGAACTGTCTGCAGAAAGGTGACCTACACAGTATTAGGCAGATTGTTTTAATGTTATGGCTGAATTGTGTATATTGTGCAGCCTTACTTAAAATAAATATTGCATGAGCACAAACAGTTTAAGTAAGATCACTTTTATTTTTCTCCCATTTCATAGGCAGAAAGGCTTTGTATAACAAGAATCTGACTATTTGACCTCAGAAGAATGGTCTCTTCTTCGTGATTGTTCGGCTTTGTGTGTTTATATACATTTATTATGTTTCAAGATGTTTGCATTTCTCTTCTTTCTTTCATCTGTAATTTGTTGGTGTTTTCTGTGCAAGCTGACAGGAAGAAAGTCTGTCTGCTTCAGACTGGAGCAGTCCTGAAATCTGTGCTGTGTATACTTTCATACAGAGGACAGCACCTCTGCTGATACCTCCCGCTCCCTCTCCTTCCTATCAGCTCTCTCCACATCCATGACAGTAAAGAGAGGCTCTTGGGCAGTGACCGAGTCATGGCGATGTTTAGCAGAAGTGAAGGGCGTCTTGATGAAAGCGTCGGAGAAACGTTTCTTTAGCTCAGGATCTGGACAGAACAGGAACTCATACAGGGCTGCAGCCAAAGTTCCACCCAGGGATGGACCCACCCAGTACACCTAAAACACAGAGAAAATATCCTGACACTGAGTAGATTAAATTCTAAAACAGTGGGTTATAAAATAACATCTCATGTAAACACCAGGCCGCATTAGTTCACCTCTGTTGTAAACACCAGATCAGATCAGATCAAAATCTATTCATCAGAGAACACATGAAGTGGGACTAGGAACTGGGAAAGAAGACAAGAGCTCAGATGTTTTGTGCTGGTTGTTGGATATAAATCAAAGTTAAATCTTTGATTCTCTGCTGTATTTAAAATGGTAAAAACTCTTCAGTGTACAAAGAAAAAAAAAGATCTACCTGTACTGCATTGCAGTTGACACCAACTCCCAAACCTGCAGGTGGTGAGCCCACAGGACAGTGGCTCCATGAAGCCTTGCAGACTGAGGTCGGCTGAATTCAATTGAAAAAGGCTACCAGACGGTTTCCCACGAGCTCCAATCCCAGGTCTGGCTCCAGCAGGTCGCCCTAGTCTCCCTATTCCGGACAAGGTGTCACACCTTCGTTTGTGACTATTTACTTGGCTCTTCAACTTGCTTTTAGTCTAACCCCTCCCCAGAGACCACCTTGCCTTTGGATAGAGGCTGAGGTTCCCAACAACACAGGATGTAGGATACCTCCAAGACGCCTCCTTTTAGAGGTTTCCCAGGGATGTCCAACCGAGAAGAGACCCTAGGGTTAAGGGAGTATATAGTATCTCATCTGGCCTGGGAAGGCCTCAGGGTTCCCCAGGAAGAGCTAGATAGTATTGTTAAGGAGAAGGATGTCTGGAATACCCTTGTTAGCCTGCTGATGGCATTCCAGTATAATTTAGCATGTAATGATCAACACGCCCATATGAAGAATAAGCTGTAACAGCATCATTATTTGAGTGAAATATCTCCTTAACAAATACATCGGCTAGAAAAGCTTCTGTCAGAGAAACTGTTGACAAGGATCATGCTGGTTCTTAGAAAGCTGTGAGAACACGGTGACATCACAGCGTTCAAATTCTCGGGCTTTGCAGCAGCCATTCAGAGAGACCGCTGACCTCTGTACACTGCTGAAAAGTTCATACAATGGGCAGATCACCACCAGAACTGGGGCAATGGGGGAATGTGGTCTGGTCTCATCTTGCACATCATGTGGATGGTCGGATGTGTGTGCATTGCTGACCTGGGGACGAGATAGCACCACAATGCAATTTGAGAAATCTGGAGGAAACAGTGTGACGCTTTGGGTCCTCCCATTAATGCTGATTTTACATTGTGGTGTACCATCCACCTAACCTTTACACTCATGTAAACAGTATTACCCAATGGCAGTGGCCTCTCTCAGCAGGATTATGCTCCCTGTCACTATGATAAAATGATTTAAGAAGGTTTGAGTTCATGAGCACACACACTGAGGGATGTATGAATCAAAATATACACTTACACACTTATGATTGGTTGATTGGGTAGCCACACACCAAGGTGCATAGGACTGAACCTCCAGACAAAATCATAGTAAATAGAGGCATAAATACAGGGTGGGTGTATGGTTGATATTAAGCTCTTTGTCAAGAGTGAATATGACTTCTCCTCAATCTGTCATCCACCTGACGGGGACAGCAAGAACATAAGGTGTAATTTGGTGGGCCAGAGGCAGTCATCACGATCATTGATCAGCTACAGCCAAATACCTCCAAGGGTATTTAGGGTAAGGCAGGTACTGAGAAGCCCTATGGCATGGATAAAACCTAAGCTATCATCACGTACACCCCACTGGTCATCAGATCTCCACCTGAAACTGTAAACTGACCACAGTAGGAGATAGATAATAAAAGCGTAGTTACCCAGTGGTTGTCCCAGGACCAAGTGACCACTGCTGGGCCAAAGGATCGAGCAGGGTTCATGCTAGCTCCAGTGTACGGAATCTGAGGGGGCAATCATAACTCACATTTAAGACATTTTATTGAGCACATAATGCATATTATATTATATTTTAGATAAGATTAGATTTTGATTTATTTTTGGTTAATTGAATACATTCATTTGAATACATATTTCTCTCCATTGATACACACATGTACATGTTACATGTACAACAACCAACATTGATATACATATACATGCACATACAAATTCATATATTCCATTTTTCTTTTTTTGACCAAAAAGGTGTAGATTGAAGCTACAGCTTATTATTGCGGCAGTTTTTACATATCAAAATTAGTTTTAGTTGCTGTCCTAAACTAACAAATTCAAAGACTTTCTAAAATTAGTCAAAGAAAACATAAAGAAATTGGCAAACATGCAAACAAGCAACATTTTGGTCTTCTGTCTTATACATGCATAGATTCATACTCATACTTATACACACACACACACACACACACACACACACGCACTAACAAACACACACACACACACACACACACACACACACACACACACACACACACATACAAAAACTTCAGTTCTATATTCAACATTTTTTCAAATTTGTATATTGAACTACACGTTCAGATTTCTTCATTAAGGTTGTTCCACAGGTTTACTCCTTTGACTGATATACATCGATATTTCAAATTTGTTCTTAAGTTCATCTATCGAAACAAACTTAATCATCCAATTTATTATAAACTCTCTCTGATTTTATACAGTATATTCAAGATAAGGCACAGATCTAATTTTTTCAATACAGTTTGAAATATGACTGAATGTTATAAGTTTACTTAATCATTCAATGAAGTTCAGAAAATATTCATTTAAAATATAAAAATTCAACATCACTATCAGAAAAAAAAATACACCACCTCTTCCATTGAGCTGGTATGACAGCGATGGCATCACCAGTTTAACGCCCTTTACACTCAACTTTAAAAACAGATATGGATATAGATCCAAACGAGGTCTTTGTCCGTACTCTGAATTCCTTATATCCATATTTGTGTCATGTAATGGCTGATCAGTGTATGTGGTCCTCAATGGGATACATATCTGATTTGTGGCCATGTGACAGATTGGAAATCATGTGGCTTTTTGCTGGCCTCATCTTCATCAGTCAGTTCATAAAGTCAAACAAAAGAATCAGAAAGGAGAGATGAAAACAAGGACAAATTACATTAGCTGTCAACAAGCAGCCTGGCTAGAAGTATTTGCAGTCGTCCAGAGGAAAACGTCATACATACATTCATATACGAGCAGTGATTGCAGCACTATTTCTGTCTATAATGAGTTCATTTGAAAACCAACTCAAATGTTGTCTCTGTAGGTTATTATCTCGATGTACATTTACAGCAGCAAGTGAACAAGAGTTTGGTACTTACAGCAAACAGGTGACCCACACACACAGACAAGCCAATAGCTAAGGCAGAGGAACCCTTCAGATCATTACGCTTGTGGTCACAGGTAGCAAACACAGTCAAGACAAGCTGAAAGGTGATGAATAGTTCAACAACCAGGCCACTTCCCACTGAGATGTTTGCATTCACCTGTGAGGGAGAAACAAAAACAGCATTGAAATACATCAACCTGACTTCATTCCCATTTAGGAAATTGTAGGAACATTGTTGTTGTTCTCACCATAAAATAAAAACCTTGCATCCATGCCTTGCGTATTATTTTTGTACAATAACGATATTGACATTTTCTAGAGATGTAAAATCTGAAATACATTTATTTGATTTGGTTCAGATTGCAAAATGTTTTGACATTTTCATGAATTTCTCAACAAAAAGCAATGAAAGGGGGTCATATATTTATTCTTATATATAACTCATATTTATCCACTTTACTATTTAAAATAAAATATTATATTAGTATATATATAAAGTGATGGCGGAAACTATCCCAATGTTTTTTGAAGAAAAGGAAGACAGAGAGGGGGTAGACGTGTCCCAGACAAAGTGAGAGATGAGGAAAAGCGTTTGGGGGTGAGAGTCGGAACTTTAAATTGTTGGCACGATGACAGGAAAAAGTACAGAGCTATATAATATGATGGAGAGAAGGAAGGTAGATTAGGTTGTTGGATTAACTCACTCCAGAAATCATTAACCCTTATTGACTTTGAAAGGCTTATTCATCCATTTATTACAACCCGCCTGGACTACTGTACTGTCTGTTTTTTAAACTTTATTTTGCTGTGAGCCAGACCTCCCTCTGGCATTTGCAGTCAGTTCAAAAGGCCGCCGCTTGGCTTTTAACAGGTTCACACAAGCGAGTGCACATCTCCCCCATTTTCACCTCCCTTAACTGGCTACCAGTACATTTTAGGATTTATTTTAAAGTTTTATTGTTTGTTTTTAAATCTTTAAACGGGTTGGCACAAACGTACAATTCTGAACTCCTACAGACATACACGCGCTCGAAGTCACTGTGGTCAGCTGACAAGTTGTCTCCGGTGGTCCCTATATTGAAAACTGAAAAATGAGGGCAGACTGGGCTTTCTCTGTTGCATCCCCTAAACTGTGGAATGAGCTGCCCCCTCATGTCAGCTCAGACCTCACGCTGTCCATTTTTAAAATCTCGCCTAAAGACTCACTTTTATTCCTTGGCTTTGGATCAAGGATGAGTGTTGGACATTCCTTTCTTTCTGGTCTTATTGCTTTCCTTTGATGTAAACCTTGTGTTTTAATAGTAATCTTTCCTTTATTTATCACATGTTACACATTACATACATACAGAACAACATTGTGAAATATATCTCTGCATTTAACCCATCCCAGAGGGATTTAATCATGTGCCTCTGCTTTTTATTGACTATACAGCACTTTGGACAACTCCGTTGTTTTTTATAAATGTGCTCATATATTAAGTTGAGTTGAGAATTTCTGGAGAGTGTTGAATGAAGTGTTGGAGTGTATTCGAAGCAGTGAGAGAGTGTTGGTTGGAGTGGCCTTCAATGGTCATGTTGGTGGACGGACAGAGGGGATGAGAAGGTGATGGGTGTCAATGACAGTAACGTCAAAGGACAGCTGGTGGCAGATTTTGCAAGAAGGGTGGAAATGGCTGTGAGAGGGAGGAGCACAGAGTGACATATAAATGTGGAGGTGGACGCATGCAGGTGTACTACATCTCACGCAGAAGATGTAATATGTAAGAGCCATTGATTGCAAGGTGGTGGCAGGGAAGGACATAGTCAGACAGAATGGTAGTATGTAGGTTGACTCGGATGGTACAAAAAAAGAAAAGAATTGTGGCAGAGGGAAGGATCAAAGGGTGTAACCTGAAGAAGGAGGGCTGCTCTATGAATTTCAGGGTGGAGTTGAGACGAGCTCTTGGTTACCACCCAGAAGAGCTGTGAAGAGCTGTCAGATGACTGGGTAACAAAGGTAATAAATGTGATAAAGGAGGTATGTAGGAATGTACCTGGTTTATTTTCTGGATAGAGGAAAGATTATAAAAAGACTTGGTTGTTGAATGCAAAGGGTCAGGAGAGCGACGGTGGCTCAGTTGGTAGAGCGGTTGTCCACTTATCTGAAGATTCGATCCTCAGCCACTGCGTCCATATGTCAGCGTATCCTTGAGCAAGATGCTGAATCCCAAATTGCTCCCAATGGCTGTTCCATTGGTGTGTGAATGATGGTGTGAATGATTACTGCTCCTGATGAGCAGGAGGTGCCTTGCATGGCAGCCTCTATAATCATTGTGTGATCATCACTGTGAATAGGTGAATGCTGACTCATGTTGTAAAAGTGCTTTGACTACTAGTAGTAGTAGTAGCTTTACTAGCTACTAGCTAGTCAAGCAGACCAGAAAAGCGCTATATAAGTACAGTCAATATACAGAGGTTAGAAATTACGTGTAAGACCTAGTGCTGAGGGAGAACTTGTGGGATTGCATGAGGAGGTCAGAGTGACAAAGCTGGATGAGTTCAAGGTGGAGGCGGGACTGCACCAAGGACTGGCTCAGAGCCCCTTCTTGTTTTCTATAGTGATAGACAGACTGACACACAGAAATGAGTCTTGATGGGCTATGATGTTGGTGAATTAAATTGTGAGTAGTCTGTAGTCATTGTGAGTAGTCTGTAGTCTGTCTGTAGTGAGAGCAGGGAGCAGGCGGAGGAAAACCTGGAGAAGTGGAGTTATGCGCTGAAGAGAAGAGGAATGAAGGTCAGTTGCAGCAATACATCATTCAAGTGTTTGAATTAAAGGGAGGTAGGTGGAACGGTGAGGATGCAAAAACCAGAGGAGAAGAAGGTGCAGGAGTTTAAGTACTTGGGGTCAACTGTTCAAACTAACGGGGAGTGTGGAAAAGCGGTGAAGAAGCAAGTGCGGTCAGGGTGAAGTAGGTCAAGAACAGTGTCCGTATTTATTTGAGAAGAGAAGAAGAGCGGCAAGAGTGAAGGGAAAAGTTTACAAGATGGTAATGAGCGCAGCTCTGCCATTTGATTTGGGGATGTTGGCACTGACAAGAGGCGGAGCTGGAGTAGGCAGAGTTTAATATGTTAAGATGATCTTTGGGAGTAACAAGGATGGACAGGATTAGAAAGGAGTACATCAGAGGGACATCCCAGGTTAGACGTCTTGAAGACAAAGTATGAGAGGTCAGATTAAGATGGTTTGGACACGAGAAAAGGAGGGAAAGTGGATCTATTGATAGAAGGCTGCTCAAGCTGGCAGGAGAGACGGGGGAGACCAAAGAGGAGTTTTCTAGAAGTGGTAAGAGAGCTTGGTTGGTGTGATAGAGGAAGATACAGAGGATAGGGAAAGATGGAAACAGATGATCTGCTGTCGAGACCCCCGAAAGGAACAGTCGAACAAAAAAGAGTCCGAAAATATGTTTAATATTGTCAATTTAATGGATGTTACTTTCCTTACCCTGTAGCATTCTATTATTCTATCTATTGTATAACGTTTAAAGTTGTCTATTCATACACTTTTCTCTTTTCAGATTATTGTTTATAGGTTTGGTTTAGACAGCAGCACAGAGCCACCATAACACTGCAATGTTTTTGCAGGTTCTTATAGAGCAAGCAGTGTTTTACACCTTTTGTTGCTGTGAGGTAAGTGAATGCCTGCATTGGAAGGACAAGCTCCTTTGTTTACTGTTAGAAAAAAATTCCCTCCTGGCAGGTTATGATCCACCTGAACCTGAGGGGTCATTTACACACTAAACGGTAACCTTCTACTGGGGTTTGACCTTTCACAACAGGAACTAGACAACCTGAAGATACATTTTTGTTAAAGAGAGTGTAATCTTTAGAAAATACCACGATTTCTATCAACGTGTAAATTTGCCATAGGCAAATACTGAATTGCCCATAATGCCCAGCTTTGTACAAGTGAACCCCGCAAATTGAACAAATGCAACAAATTCGGACAAATTGGACCAATAATTGCAAAATTATGGTCTGAAAACTATTCTAGATAAAGTTCCCCTAGAGTCAGAAATATACGATAGATCTTTCAAAATATCGATCCAGTTCTTCATCGCACTAAGGTCTATGTGGATAGAAAATCTGAAAATGTGCCATGAAAAATCTTTGAGGTATTTCATTAACACAAAGGATCTGCAGTGGCAATGGCAGACAATGGTGATTCCAGGATATCATTTTTGGGTTTATAAAAATGGTTGACTATTGAGCTGATGGTCCAGCGTCACTTTGAGAAGCAACGGCACTTCCTGATCTATCCAGGAATAGTTATCTGTTATCTGATGGTGCATTAATACACCATCAATTTTACAAACGCACGCCAGGATATTCTGGTTCCCATTGGTCAATCTGCATGATGGTCATTCAACAATGAATTTTGTCAGTGTAACAAAGCTGCAATGTCATGTAAAACGGCTGGAGAGTGTCACAGGTGTAACCTAATAATGACCACTACAAATGACTACAAACTTATGCCCATGAACTCCATTGTGAAAAATCTTTATATTCTCTCATTTCAGGCAAGAAACCAACATTTGACACCTTGTAGTGTGCCTACAAGAGGACCACTGGAAAGATACTATAATTTACCCATTGCACCTGATATATTCCCATATGGAGAATGCTGGTAGAACAATGAGCAATGAGTTTTTAATTTTAAAAAATATTTTATTTCTCTTGTGCTTTTATTTCAAACAGCTCCTGCCGTTGGAAAACAAAACCTCAGGTAATTGAATATTAACACTTCAAAAATTACCTGACCAGCTGGTGAATTTTTAAGATTGGAGAACTGCGTGTAAAGAGCAGGGATGACACAGGAACGCCAACATCACAGGAATGATGATGCCACAGTGACCCCACAGAGGACTGCCCACTCCCGCATCCCCTGTTTACTCTATACACTATAGACTCCATGACAGCAATGCAACTTGTGGAGGTTCCCATCAGACACTGCTGTTGTGGAGCATATCATTGGATATCAGTAGTAGGACTACAGATACCTGTAGTCCTACTACTGATTATTTTATTGGGTAATACCGTTGGAAATGTTTAGAGCTGGTCATAACCATCAAAAATGCGATGATTGAGCATTTCTCCATTACCTAACACACTGGAGCAATGGTCATCAGTGAGCGACTCTGCCCAGACTATTGGCACCTATTTGCAGTAAATTGAGCATGAATTGACAGGTAGTCCAGCTAACAGTGAATCGGTGAATGATGAGGAGAAATAAAGTATAGGTGAGGAAAATACATCTAGACGGTGGCCCACATGGGCTGTTCTTGTTTTTAATTGACCTTTCCAATTCACAAACTCACATAATGACATGGTCATCTGGAATAAAACCATTGAAGACGAAATCAATCCATCTACGTTGTCTGAAAATATAGGAAAAAACACTCTTTTTATCATAACATCTGTTTGTATACGTCTGTTGCTGAGAATATATGAACTAGTTGAATGTGCGCTGCAGTACTTTCATTGCGTTTATGTCAAAATGTTTGGCCACCTTACAGGCAATATGAAACATCCCAGTAGGTTCTTTCAACAACAAAGACTCTGCCCCTCTGCTGGGACATGTTTTAGCCCCCGCAAAAGAGAAGTGGTTATGAAAATGGGTGGATGTTGAGGTGGGCCTTTTTTTTATACACCCCAGAGTGAACCTGGATAACGGAAGATAGTAAACTACAGAAAGAATCACATATAAATACAGAGGCCCGGAGTTATTTCCAGCAGAAGCTCAGAGGCCTCAGCATCTGCAACAAGATACAAAGGCTGGAAGTTGAGATCCTAACAAAACATCACTCAAGTTAGGAAGGCCATTTGAGAGATTGAAGATGGAGTTTAGTTGAAAGTCTGGAGATGGAGAGGAGAATTAATATCAACCTGTATATTTAACACGGATTATTTAAATACAGTAAAGAATCGTCCTTTATTGGGACAGCTGTAGCTCAAGAAGTATAGCAGTGTTCC
Source organism: Lophius piscatorius (assembly GCA_009660295.1). Lineage (NCBI taxonomy): Eukaryota > Metazoa > Chordata > Actinopteri > Lophiiformes > Lophiidae > Lophius > Lophius piscatorius. Next base: position 21,839 of record VRLP01002223.1, read on the forward strand.
AGCTAGCAGATGGTCAATGGTTCAATCCCAATAAGTTATACTGAGGCACCAAACTGGTTACTCTACAAAGACCACAAATTTCTTATGTTGATAAAATTGTTGCTTTCGGGATTTCAGAGTTAAACATCTAATGAGACAAAAATTCGATCCAGAAATACTTTATAGTTGAATGACTAGATTAATTATCTTTTCATAAGTAATCACATTAACATTTTTTTGCTTTTCCTTGCAGGCACCTAAACCTTTGATAGAGTAAACAAATTTGGTAGTAGTATTTATTATTTTAGCAATCGGTCTGCAGTCTGAGAGGAATTAGGTGACTGTATTAATGTGAAATTACCAGTGAACGCTTAATTGTAAGTGATTCATTTTTAAGAATACAAACCAACCGTTGTGATCCCCATGCCACCCCTGACAGAGTCTGGGGTTATCCCGAACAGAATGGCAGCCCCCACTATCGCTCCAACACACTGGGCCAGCAGGTAGAAGATGGCTTTGGCCAAACTGAGCTTCCTGGTAATCACCATGGCTGCTGTGATCGCAGGGTTGACGTGAGCGCCACTGATGTGGCCGAAGCACTGTACCAAGGTAGCAATACTCAGGCCAAAGCAGAGTGAGATGAGCACCAGGTCAGGGGGATGAGGGTTCACCTCCACAGCTCCCCAGTTGATGGTCGAGCCAAGGGAGAGCAGGATGAAGAGCACCATGGAGACAAACTCGGCCCCGACGCAGCGCCAGAACTCCTGAGTCCAGATGCCCTTGAAAGCGGTCATGGCTTTGTCTCGTGTGCAACAAGATGGAGGCCAGAACTTACACTGTGGTTTAGGGCAGGAAAAGCAACAACTCCTGGAAGAGCCAAAACATCAGTAAATTATAAAATGTGTATGAGGTTTGTTTAAAAATGTTTTTAAAAATACATCATATGTTCATGAGCTATGTTTGAGTGTTTTTTCCAAATAAATAACAAGACTCGTTCATTTATCAACACATAAATAAGAACATCTTTGTGATGTGATAAAGCTTTGGTTAAGGATGGGAAAATTAGTTTAGGATTAGGTTGACATGATTGTGGCAGTTTTAGGTTGCTTCATCAACATTGTTCTAATAATGACATGAAACAAAACCAGCCCCCCGAGAGTTTTATCATTTACCGAAAAGACTCATTCTCTCATTTCCCAATGTTGACAGTTGTCTTATTGAAAGGTTTCGACTAAAATTCTATTAAAAAATACAATTTGGATTCCCCCTACCGCTTTACTGAAGCCACACATTGGTTTTGGAAATAGAGCGTCATCCCAACAGTTGCTTTCAAAATGGCTGTTTATGCGAGTCTTTACATAGTCCTCAAATAAGCTTTTGTTTACATGGAAACGGTCATTTTCAGGGCCTGTAAACTTTTGAAGATGGGTCCGATAGTGTAATCATTTGAAAACGCCAGGATTTGTCCTTGTTACAAGGTAGCAACTAGGCTCTTTGTAAATGGTGATTTCCTTCATGGCTGTTATAATTTCAGCGTAAAAGCCAAGCACAGACAGAGCAACAACAAAAACAATGTCAGACCACATGGAATACAATTGCTGCTTTTTTTTCTGCTGTGGTGTTGATTTTGAAAGGTGACACCATCAACTACTGTCCTGGCAAACAAACTACAGTGTAAAAAAGGGTCTCACCTCAAGGAGTAGAGAGTGCTCATATATTTGTGGCGGCTGAACAATTCCCCATTTAGCTCTTACCATACAGCAACTAAATGATTTTGCGATCAAACCATACATTCTCTACCACAGAGAAGTCAAAATAATAACTGTGGACGGGCTAAGAAGCTTCCTATTAACACGTTTCAACTATTAAAAGAAACTGAGCTCTGGGTTGCCTAGGTACATTGTGGTAGAAGCTTTCGAGCTGAACATAAAATTTGTATACCTGTCATAAACATTCAACTTCATCCTGTACTGTCATTCATTAGCTGAGCTGATTCCGTACTTATTTGCTAACAACGATGTGAATTATGTAAAATGGCTTTAAATCCAGATATGATCACTCTTGAAGAGAAACATCCTCACATTGGCCAGGAGTTCTGTAGTGGAAAAAATATGTTTTTCAGAAATTATGTCGTGAGTTGTCAGCAATGGCAATCGACCAGGCTCATTAGCAAGCAAATGCAGTAATCAAGGCTTATGGAGTGGAATGGAATTGGAAGCACTGAGGATGCATCCGCAGTGAGAAGATGGATGGTAGGTGGCCTTGAAGTCAGCCACTTAGTCACACAGCATGAGGCGGCATCCAGCCACCATGAACAGACTCAGCGAGCTCCAAAAGTCTTTCTTGAGAGTGTGAAGAAACTCTCCCATGTAAGGACAGACATGGGCAATCCCTTCCAGGAAGACAGTCAGAATTTTTTGTCACTGGACACGAAAGACATTTCTCATGCCAGCGCAGCAGAACTGATGACCACACATTATGAAAATTCAAAGAGAGTTTGTAAAGGGATTCGAAGAATACGTATCCACGTTCAATGAACCCATCAAGAAAAATCATACTGACTTTTTCAGCCAGGAATTGGTTTCTGCTGACTCTTTGAAAGAGAAGGTCATGAAGAAAGACTGCAAAATGATCTCTTTCAGAACAGAGAATGTGATGTTGGCGAAATTTTAGTCGCCATGAAAACCATCAATTCCCTGCTGCTTTGAGTGATGGTGGAAAGCTCCATACCTGTCAGAAAATCTCAGCTTGCTGCTGTTCTTGAGACCCTTGTTAAGACCAACAGATATCGAACCAAAAGCCGATTGCATCATCACCACCCTTTATGCGGTAGGTCTTCAGCCACTGTGTATTGCCTTTAGCCAAGGATAGAACCTGAGATGGATTCCTATCCATGAACTCTTTTTGTCTATTGAACTGCAGAAGTGCAACGGAATTCTCTCCTTCCATGCCTTCACTGGCTGCGATGTTGTGTCAACCTTGAAAACCAGTATTCACATTATATATGCATTCTTGGGCAACATTATCAGGGAAACAGTCCATAAACTTCCACTGTTATACAGATGACACACAATTGTACGTATCAGTGAAGCCATGTGAATCTAATCACTTATGCATACTAGAGGCATGTCTGAAAGACATCAAGACCTGGATGACCCGCAATTTTCTATGATTAAATTCAAATAGAAATTAAGTCATTGTGCTGGAACCCAAGCACGTTGGAAACTTTATATGAATTTTATCAGATAATGTAACTACTCTGGATGGTATTACCTTGGCCTAAAGCACCCCTGCCGAGAACCTGGGAGTTATCTTTGATCAGGATATGTCCTTTGCCTCCCTCATAAAACAGATTTCTAGGTTTGCCTTTTTTTATCTACGTAATATTTATAAAATACAGCACATTCTGTCTCAAAATGATGCAGAAAAATTTGCTCATGCATTTGTTACCCTCCATGCTGGATTACCGCAATACTAGCAGGCAGTCCCAATAATTCTTTGAAGCCTCCCCAGCTGATCTGAACGCTGCTGTACGTGTGCTGACCAGAACCAGGTTAAGAGATCATATCTCTCCTATATTAGTTTCGATGCATTTACTCCCGGTAAAATCTAGAATCGAATTCAACATCCTTCTGCTCTCTTACAAAACCCTTAACGGTCAGGCACCAACGTATCTGAAGGAGCTCATAGTTTTATATTCTCCAACCAGAGCACTCTGCTCCCAGCATGCAGAGTTACTTGTAGTCCTTAGAGTCTGCAGAAGTTGAATGGAAGCCAGAGCGTTCAGCTATCAGGCTACTCTTGTGTGGAACTGTTTCCCAATTTGGTTCTGGGGGCATACAACCTCTCTTGTCCCCCCCCTCTCAGTTTCTGTCTCTCTCTTTTCAAACCAAATCAGTCATGGCAGTAGGCTGTCCACCCTGAATCTTGGATTTGTTCAAGGTTTCTGCCCATTAAAAGGCTAATTGTTATTGCCACTGTTGTCAAGTTCTTGCTCACGGAGGAGTATGTTGGGGGTTTGTAAGATAATTACAAAAACAGTTTGGTTTAGACCTGTTCTTTCTAGATAGCACCTTGAGACAGCAGTTCTTGTGAATTGGCACTAAATTAATAAAGATTGATTGATCGATTGATTGAACCTTTTGTGGTAAAGGAAAGAAGACTTCATGGCAAACATGGGATGTTTGTGGCGAGGCTTCTGATGTTTTTCAGCATACTCTGTCAGTATCAATCAACAATGGATGATGCCAACATGAGGTCTTCGAAAACTTTGTGGTCGTGATGTTTGGCAGATCCATTACCTCTGATGGTGTTGATGATGTTAGGCTGGACACGTTTGCCCAGCCGACCCCCGACCCCGACCCCGACACGACCCCCAATCCTCATCTATCGACCCCAAGTCGATAGATGAAGATTGGGGTCGTGTCCACAATCCTGTGTCATCTATCGACCCCCAAGTCGATAGTTATAGCTGATATAGCGTTATATAATTTAACCAAGGATCCTTCGGGTCTGTTCAAAACAATGACGGCTGAGATTATTATATCATTGTCATTTTTCATCATATGAAGTTCATGGAAAACCGGGTTGGGGAGGTGCAGGGGTGGAAATGGGGGCAAAGTGCGCAAAGCAGAGATGTGGAAGGCTCAGGAGAATCATAACAATAATGTTTACTTTATTGGTCAGACAGCCATACAAAAATGTCTTCTCTGTATTAGACCTATCCCTTAAGAGCAGTGGGCGAAGCCTATAAAGTGCCCAGGCAGCAATTGGGGTTTCAGGTTCTTGCAAAAGGACCCAACAGCAAGAGCTGTTGTAGTGTTTGGTAGGTTTAAAGGCTATCAAAATCTCAAACTTAAATATTGATTAATCAAAATCAATCCAAATGAATTATCAAAAATTGTAATAATTAAATCTCATAATTGTTGAGGAGGAAAAAAATCTGACAAACGAGGGGGATGATTCAAGCCTGAGGCGGTTTCCAAAGTGTCCAAACTCTTTGAAAAGAATAAGGGAATTGTGTTTAGCTGGTCTCTACATTAATAAGGATGTTAATTATAGGCCAATGTGTCCACTTAGGTTTGTGAAATACCTCTTTGATAGGGGTAAGAGCTGACCAATGTGCTTTCTATTTATTTGTTTAAACTATTGATTATCCAGTTATAACAAAGTTTCATGAAATGGCTTTACTTACAATGTGTTATATGTTTTAATTTTTACGCAAGAAGTTCAATTCCTGTAAGTTGCTTTGTTCACAAGGTGGCAGTGTTCAGAAAAGCAATAGTTGCTTTATTTGGTTATGTGTATTTTTTATTTATTTGTTCCCATGTTTAGCCAGTACTGACTGTCTTTTTACTACAAAATCAACTGTTATTTTTGATCAATTGCTCTAATTTTGTACACCAATAAATTGTTGCTGATTTCCTTTTCAATGTCAATCTGCTGAATCGATTGCTTTGTATCTTAAATATGGACACATTAGAAAATCATCTATGAATGAATAATATTTGGTTTTGATTATAAACATCAGCTATATATTATTACATTAAATCTTTTTTCGGTGTCTGAAGCTCCAATAAGTCAGACAGACACACTTTCATCAAGCGCTTACGACTCAATTAAATATAGATTACAGTACTTTCTTTGTCCCGGAGTTCAACTGGGAACCGTGTCAGTCCATACAATTACAGGAATTTCATACAATCACTTAACAAGGACCCCTTGTCACTTTTGCAGTTTATGCATGAGAGCAGAGACACAATACCCACGTTTCAATTCCAGCACAGTAGACAGGATGCTTGACAATTCCACCACTTTTCTGTATAGTTTTAAACATAATTATTCTATTATAAATTCATACAATTATTACCCCAGTTATTGCTGTGTCGGGGATTTCTCTGTTTGTTAGTTTGTAGAACAAGTCCAAGCAGAAAGAATTATATTTTGAAAGTCTTTTAGAATGGGATGATTTTGAAGTGGATCCGCATCAAGGTGTGTATCCAGGAAATAGTTTGCATCTTTATTCTATTGATGCATCACATCACATATTTTTTAAATCTATATTGACAAATAAATTGCACAGTATATAAAACAAAGCAATCTGGTTGTTTATTATACTACTGTACACTAATGTTATCAGTAATTATTAATAGCATAAGAATAAGAAGCTACAGTAAAAATCAATGTATCCAAATGTAAAGTGCATTATAAATTAAATGTATTATTATTATTATTATTAAAAACAGCAGCAGCCAAGGTGTCTTCGTGTGAGCTGGGTAAACAAAATCTAATAAATATCTCGGAGAGAATCAATATGAAGATTGTAATCAGTTTTATTTGTTACCCAGGTGATTATCAACTTTATTTATTACCTATGCTTATTGTGTGTTTTTCATTTAAAAGGCTGGTTTGATGCATAATTTGATATGATGATTTATATGATTTAAAACAATAAACAAATCGGGGAGTTAGATATATCTGTATTTGCATTTTTAATTGGATAGAATAAATAAATAATTTAATCCTTATATAGAGAATAAACACAAAAATCGCTGAATTTGCGAATTTCCTGTTCAAATAGAGAGGAGACACACAAGGTAATGCAGCTATGAGCTGAGCCTCATCTAAGATTGTGCAGTCCCTCGCAAACTGGGTTGAGTGCGTGCCTTTTGCTATCTTACTGTTTGTCAGAAATGTAATGTTTGTTGACACTATTATTATATGTCCTCACTTTCCATGGAATGTGTCACGTATTTGTATAACATATTTAGTCTTGCGGATCTGACATAAAACCGTAATGAAAAAGCACAAGGTGGGGCAGCCAGTACCTCTGCCTCACTGAAGGGGGCGTGCTGAGTCAACGGTTTTATGCTTGTTCTGCTGTTTCTCTTCTTCTACTAAGAGACAAAATCAGAGGATCAAGTTCACTACATTATTCTGTTTTTTATGTTTTGTTCTGACTGGAAGTCAGAATAATGGAAGATTCTATATCAAAGAATCTTATTAAGATTCTTTGATATATATTTTTTTCATATATAATTGAAAATATCTTGAGAAAAAAAATGTAAGAGGGCTAATTATATACTTTACTTTTTCACAGAAAATATCACATTCAACATTTTTCTGATTTCTAGTCTTTTTTATTTACAAAAAAAAAAAAAGGGGTTGAACCTATGATTATGTCTCCCACTCTATGAATTATAGAATTGTGAAGGCAAATTAACAACACACGAAGCTGCTGAACAAATATGCACTTTCTCTTAGCAGATACAAATTGAACGTTCTTCTTTGGCCAAAAATGTACCTTCCTTATGTATAGTGTAATTCTGATATAAGATATAAAACACAACCAGTGAGCAGTCTGCAAGCTGGCAAATAAATGTTGAATTTAAGCTATTCACTTGGGTTCATATATTTTTAAGTCTGATCTGGAAAGGTCAATGCCTCACCTGACACCAGCCTCACCGTATATCACTGATGTATACACAGACCCGGTCTGTGCCTCCAGCATGAACAACTCATAAAAGCCTAGGTATCCAATGAGTGAAATTAATGTAAAACAGTCATTACAAATCTGAGAAGATTATAAGGACATTCCGCACTATTTACAGTTTTTTACAGGAGAAATAGATTTGGGAAGATTTACATGACTCAAAGGATGATATTTTTTTAAATTTTATATCTTTCACTGATGATACTGGAATGCTTCTCTATCCTTCATTGGTTCTCTATACGTCATTGGTTCTCTATACGTCATTGGTTCTAATCTCCAATTCAATGTCAGTTCTTGTCCTTGAGAGAGATGATAGAATTAACTATTCAGAATCATATTGGTTCCATCTGTCTGGCAAAAAGTAGCCTCTCCTGCATGTACTCACCTCAGGCCCTGGACACAGCCACTGCTCTCAGTCATGACTCCTCCAGCCTGCTGCTCGCTCTGCCTTATATAGAGGACCAGCGCTTTGTATAAGTGTGTGTGTGTGTGTGTGTTCATGTGCTGGTTTGTGCTTGCTTGACTTGGATGAAACAGGATGAGAGGAGAAGCAGCAACCAAATCCAAAAGGGCTTTAAATAGTTTTAATTTAGGGACTGTAAATTGCCCCTTGGTGTGAATATTTTTGTGTCTCTGTGTGTCGGCCCATTGGATTTTAATGGATTTAATCTTGCTTGCAGTCACATCTCTGATGTTGATCTTTAAGCTTAATGAAAATTATTCATCTTGTCATTTAAGAAAAATACATTTTATGCACTCTAACATTTGTTGTATTGTCTTCACTGATTTAAAAAAAATTAAATTAGTTGGTTACCCAGGACACTAAGACAATCTCAGTTACAGGTGGGGACCTACGTCCCCACCTGTAACTGATAAGCAAACTGGACGTATTCGGACATCATTTTCAGGATGTATTCACGCAGACGCAGATCCCCACTGTTTCCTTAGAGGACGAAGAAGAATCCACTCCATCAACTTCATCAGGTGTGGCTCGTGATCACCATCCCCAGCATTAGACGGAGGACACAGAGGCCCATGAGAGGAGAGGGGCGGGGGACGGGCCATGTTGCACGTTTGAAATGACCGAAGAAGGCGTTTAGCTTTTTAGCGTCCACTTCACTCTCAACTGACTGATGGTGGTCAGACTGTTTATATGTTCATCATCCTCATCCCTATGGGACTTTACATTCCCATATTTTGCCTCTGACTGCGTAGAGATGGTTGTGTGTACTTTGGACTAAGCCTCAGCCCTGAGGCTGATCCTGGAGCAGCCTGCCTGACGGTATACTGCCTGTTGATCTCAAGAATTTAAGTACTTGGGGTCAAGTTAGGTAAAGAGGTGAAAAAGCGAATGCTGGCAGGGTGGAGTGGGTGGACAACAGTGTCAGGAGATGGTTTAGAGACGTTGGCACTGAGTTGAAGGTGTTCAGATGTTCAGATGTTATCCCAGCTGACAGTGGGCGAGTGGTGTAAGTGGAGTGCACCCTGGACAAAACACTGGTTCATCAAGAATACCGAGACAGCCAACCATTAACACCTGCAACCAATTTAGAGACACTATTTCACCTATACTGCATACTTTTGGACTGTGGGAGGAAAATGGAGCACCCAGAGGAAGAGTTCTAGCAAACTCAACAGAGAAAGACGCAAAGGTCAAAAGTGGATTTAAACCTGAAACCTTCTTGCTGTGAAGCTACTGGGCCATGTGCTATGCTTCCATGGCAGCCTATCAGGTATGGTTATCAGAACAACGGTGTAAAAATGTTCTTATCACTTATTTATGTTATTGAATTACAGTAATTTAACCTGATACAGTGACAATGCTGTAACTGGTGGACCGTCCGGCCAAGCTTTGACCCAGTCGTCATTGAACAACTGACTTGAATTGTGTCGTTTTGCTGCTGGCATCAAACAACACATGACACAAGCTGTCTAAAAGGGAAGTTGTCCAACTTCTACACCTCTAAATCTTGTATCTTCATCAGTCAGTCTCGCTGCGACTGACCTTTTTTCCTCTTTTCTCCAGTGCATGCCTCCACATCTCCTGGTTTTCTTCCACCTGCTCCCGGCTCTTACTTAAGATCACAATGTCATCCACCAACATCATAGCCAATGGAGACTACTGCCTGACCTCATCGGTTAGCCTGTCCATCACCATAGCGAACAAGAAGGGGCTCAGAGTTAATGTTTTTTGCAGTCTCACCTCCACCTTGAACCCTTACAAGACTCCTCATATACAAATCACTGCTACCATGCTGCTCTCATACCCTGTTCTAATCTAACATTCTTAATTTTCACTCCAGACTGCCATAATATATGCACTCCCACCATTCCTCCATAGGACCTCTGTTGTAAGCTTTCTCTAAATTCCCAAAACCACTTGACTTTCACTTTCTCCATCAGCACTTTCAAAGCAGACATTGCATCTGTAGTGCTCCTTTGTGGCATGAAACCATACGGTAGCTCACAAATTGGCATGTCTTTTCTTAATCTTCCACTTCTCTTTCCCTGACCTTCATTGTGTGGCTCATCAGCCTTATACCTATGTAGCTACTACATCTTAAACAATGTAGTTAAAAACTCCAATGCCCTTTCTCCTAGACACCTCCATTCCTCCACCGGTATGTTATCAAGACCAACTGCCTATCCTCTCTTAAAACTCTTAAAACTAAGAGAGAGAGAGTCTCTTAAAACTCTCTCTCTAAAAATTAGTTAGTAAAAAAAAACTAACAATTTTAGTACTAACTAAAATTAGTACTCCTTCCATCTTGCCATCATTGTTTCAACTTGCACCTGTATCCTTGATAACAGTAATACTACATATTACCATTCTATGCTGTCTTGCATTGTGTCGCCTGTCACCACCCTGCATTTTCCGATCTCCCTCATATTGCATCTTCTACAAGATGTAGTCCACCGTGTTCTCCTCTTTCCTTTTGAAATACATATTCACCACAGCCATTTCCATCCTTATCTACCACCACCTGTCCTTCCACCTGTCCATAACACCATACCTGCCCGTCACCTCCTTATCCCCTCTGATCCCTTCACCAACATGCCCATTGAGGTCCACTCCAACCATCACTCCTGGGAATGTTCTCCAACACTTCATCCAAGTTCCTCCAGAAATAATCTTTTTCTTCCAACTCACGATCAATTGGTAGGGCACAAGCAATGTAAACATTCATCATTACGCCTTCAATTTCTATACTCATCATCACTCTGTTCACATACTCCTCTTTCAGAATCACCAATACCCCATTTCTTCTCCCATCCACACCCTGAAAAAACAGCTCGTAGCCTCCTTTGATGCTTCTAGCCTTGCCGCCTTTCCAGCTGGTCTCCTGGACACACAATATATCTACTTTACTTCTCTCCATCATATCAGCAGACTGTCTTCCTTTACCTGTCACCGTGCCACCATTTAAAGTTCCTACTCTCACCCTCACACTGCTGCCTTTCCTTATCTCTCGCTGTCCCCTGGGCACGTCTCCCTCATCTCAGTCTTCTTTTCTTCCACCAATAGTAGCATAGTTTCTGCCGTTACCCCGCTGGTTTACAATGCCAGTGGTGGTCGTTGTTAAACCGGGACCTTACTGATTTGGTTTGGAAATCAGTTTTGTGTACCGCATATTGATTTGGCATGAGTTTTATCTCAGATGCCCTTCTTGGCCCTTCCCTGTTTATCTGGGCTCGGGACCCCTCTGTGGCTGGGTTACAAATTAAATTTATCTGAATCCATAAAAACACGCATTATCAAATTTAGGTTTATAAGATATTCAATTAATATATGCCCCAAAGAAATAAAATATGCAAAGAAATAATTTTTCCATTTTTTTCTCTTGGTGGGGGCGTTAAAAGATTAATAAGTTATTCTTTTATCTCAACGAAAAAGATCTGGGAAAAGTTTTTCAAGAGACAGAACATATTTCGACACTTTAGAAAATTCCTCCTTAAATAAATGAGCTTCTGGTGGCAATGATTAACATCAAGTATATGAAGTTGAATGGTATTTTTGAGTAATTATGACTTGTGTTGATGATTATTCAAATGAAAGAGAACAAAGGGAGTGGGGGGGTCTCCTCACTGCATGAGGAAATGTTTATGTAAACAGTGGTGAATGACGTAGGACAGTTGACAGTTTGGTCAGAAACATAGTCAGCAGTTGCCTGTAAGAGGTCATTATTAGGGCACTGGCAGTGCTCCTCCATCCTTGAGGATATGAACTACCTGTGCAACCTGAACGGGTTTGAAGGTACCACATTATGCTACCAGTAGAGACAAGGAAGGGACCAAAATTCAAAACTAGGGAAAAATCAGAGGACAGAGAAATTGTCGCTGCCACCTGCAAGACCATTCCCTTTTTCGGATTGAGGCTGTCTTTATGTTGCTTCTCCTGTCATCTGTTGTCACATTTTCACCAAAGCAGCTGAAACTGATTCACAGTCACGCTTCCTGAATGGACAGATTTATATCCCTTAATTTAGACATCAGGGATTAGGGGGAAGACTTGGTGTTCTACTTTGATGATTAAGTGCCTCCTTAATTAAAATAAGGCTCTGACATAATTAGATTACAGTAACCATGAAACAAAACAATCACTGAATTTACTTAGAAACTCCTTGATACTGCTGCATCAAACCTGGTAGAAATACCACCAAGTTCATTTTATTCTACACAGTAATTTTGGGATCTGACTACGAGGACTTTCTATTTGGCCGAGTTGGATAGACATTGTACTGGATTTTGACCCCGGTGAGGAATTTTGGCCATACAATACCACAATTGATATCCGGCCTTCTATTCAGACCGGCCTTCTTTGTGTTTTCCACTAAGAGAAAAAGTGCTATCATAATTCCTTCTCTGAGACATGACAATGATGTATTTTTTGGTAATGCTGAAAAGGTCTTTAACACGGTGATGGTGGACGTCAGGAGATGGATGATGAATGGAGCAAAGGTTATGGTCCTGAAAAAGAAGGAGATCTGCCCAACCCTGAAGGACATCACTGTTTAAGACTAACCTCGATAGGTCAAAAGAGTAGATTGACGGAGAAAATAAGATATCACATGTCTTAATAAACACTGCTTTGATTTGGAGGAAATGTATGATACAGTTGTAGCTCTCTGTCAAGGACTGAATAGTGAGCGTATGAAAGCAGAGGCAAGAAAGGTAAATCTTCTCTTCAGAGCCTCCGCACTCAGTAAGAAGTATTGATAGGAGGCTGCTGTCTGCTGATGAATAGAAGAACTGTGGTGAGAAGAGATGTGGCAGTAAAAAGGCAGTGAGCTGAGAGATGCTTTTGAAAAAAGACTAACAGATCAGCGGGTCTCATCAAAAAAGACCAGTTTGTAGAAGCGCTCACATTGAGGAGGAATCACACCGTCAGCTCATGGTATAGCTTTGGTTCCTATGGCATCTCAGCTGCTACTGTAAGCTTAGAAAATGCTGCAAGCAAAGGTTGCTAACATGCTGGTGGCGTAAGATGGTAACATGCTGGTGGGGAAGGCTGCGAAAATACTGCTTTGTATGTTGTAGGCTATGTTCAGCAAACTGAGGCAGAGATGCACACAATGGGTATGAAAGATGACATTTGCAAAAGTGAGAAAAGTGAGTTTTCTCTCAGTTGTCTGAGTCTTCTGCGATTACTAGACAGAAAAGTAGGTCTTTATGCTTCCTGCAAGAAGCTCTATGAGGCCTTTGGGTTCACACTTTGCACAGTTTGTAGTGGTGGTCAAAAGTGGAAATAAGATATTATAAGACTTTATTCATCCCATAGAGAGAAATTCGATATATGAACCTAGACTGTTTTACTGTGTGAACCTGGACTGCCAAATGAGCCAGGACTGTTTCAACAAATGAGCCTAGAGTGTTTTACTGTGTGAACCCGGAATTTTTCACTGTATGAACCTTGACTGTGTCAATATATACATAAGACATGCCATATACATATAACTTTTATCTTTTAATTAACATTGCTGCTTTTTTTGGTCATATTTTAATATTATTATTATTATTTTTTTTTTTTATTGATGTTGTTTTAACTGTATGAACCTGGACTGGCGGAAAGAAAATGCTGCTGCATATTTTAAATATGGTGACTTCAGAATCGTACCGGTCTACATCGGAGAATCATTCACTCATCGCAACTTTGAAAGAGTTTAACATAGTAGGACTGTTAGATGGATGAAATGTCACTTTAGCGCATCCCTTCTTCGCCATAATCTTCTTTTGGGTGCATGTTGGCAATTGGCACCCAGCTCATCGAAGCATTAACGCCACCTTATGAATGTGAATGAATGTGGATCGCCTGCGCATGTCTTAAAGCTTTTCAGATTAAATGAGTCGATGCATGTAAACACTGGGTCGGAAAAGATCACAAGTCATTTAATCAGGAGACCAACATTGCAACTTGGAAAGGTTTAATTCGGATAGGAGGAAGTTTCCAATGTAAATCCACCTATTGACAGACCTTCCATCCACAAGGCACACTAGAGTGTTATCAGTGGTCCACCCAGGAGTGATTCCCCAAGCACCCCTGTCAGGTTTTCAACAAGATGCTCCCCTTCTCCCCTATCTGCTGACCATGGCATAGATACTTTCAGGTAGGACCACTTCTCTCTTTGCTGTCAGCTGGAGCGGTTATCCCTCCACACTAACAGGTTTCCTCCTAAGTTACTTTGTGGACGCAAGGGAAACAATGCTCCAAAGAAGGGATATGAATACTGAACAGACTGAGTAGGGGAGCGTCCGGCTACCTTAACCTGCCATGACAAACATAAAATCGCTACGGAATAAGACCGTAGGAGGATCCTTCAACACTTCATAACGTTTGATCTGGACTATCGCCAAACCTGTATTTTATGCTTCACAGAGACGTGGCTTCCTGGGGATGCAGACTTTAATTTGGATGGTTTTGACAGAGATGCCGCTTAAACGCAAATGTCAATTGGGGGCGGGCTCTACATGGCTTTGTTGACAGCCAGTGGCCAACAAATGGCAGTGTGGGAGACTGAGTGCTGTAAGCACTATGAAATAATTAATTAAACCTTCAGAACACATTATCTGCCCTGGGAATTCAGTTTTAATCTAACTGCTGAGCACATAGCTGACATTAATGTATAACTGAGCTGATTGGATAACAGCCAGTGTTTCTACTCAGATAATATAACAGTTGTAACATCACCACACATCTTCCCAATTTGAAACAATAAGTTTCACCTCCCAATAGAATGCAGAATATACTGGACTTGTACTATAGCAACATCCCTGATGCATACATCTCCAACCATGCCCATCTCTCAGGCATTACAATAATAACACAGCTTAAATGCTTTGAACTCACAGATTGGGATCTGTTTTTAACGACTGCGGTGGAGATTTTCATGCTATGAAAAGATGCACTGACCTAATATATTTCCTTCTGTGAAGACACTGTCACTCCCACCAAACTAATAACTGCTCACCCAAACAACAAAAGTTGGATCACCAAGGACATGGAATTCTGCTTGGTCAAGCAAAAAAAGGCCTTTTTACATTTAAACAAGCTCAGAATGAGGGAACTGAATAAAAAGTTCAGAAGGAAGGCTGGCTAAGACTGTGTATAAGAACAAGGTGGTGCAGAAACTCACATCTGGCAATGTGAGGGAGGCGTGAGAGGGACCATTTGGATTTAAATTGAGTAAGTTGGTCTTAAACACCAGCCCTCCCCCCCAGGGTTGTTTTATCCCACATTCTCTTCTCTGTCTACACTAATAACAACTCTTGTAGAATTGAAAGAACTTTTTAACAATGCATTTGACCTGGCCCTGGTGGCTCACTGAACTGACACCTATGCCCTATCCCAATGCCAGTGAACGACCTGGTACAATCATTTTGTGAAAACTCACAGGAGTTTATATATATATATATATATATATAAATATATAGCGGCTCACCTTCCAGGGACAACTGGAAGAGCAGGTCTAGTCTTTTAAATACCTGGGTACAGAGATACACACCTATCTGTCTTTTACACAACACTCAGAATATGGACACAAAAAATGCCAACAGCACCTCCACCTGCTGAGGAAGCTGAGGAGTTTTAATGTCTTCAAAGACACTAACTGTAGTTTACAGCTCACTTATCAAATCCATCCTCATCTTGAACATTACATCCAGATGAAAGGACAAACATACATAGACGCACATACCAACTTGTTCTCATGTATCTACCTTACATAAATGTTTTTAAACATCCTTCTCTTGTGCAGTACCCATCTGGTTTTTATGAGTTTTTAGAACAATTTCTATCACTGATTGGACAGACAATAAAGATTATCTAAAGATAAAATACTGTGACACTGATTGTCGATCTCAGGTGGGTCAATCAAGGATATGGAATATGATTTTTGCTTCCATGTTTGGGCCTGATGCAGGAAAATTGTCTGCAGGGACCGGATCATGTTAAAATTGGATGACAATAGTTACGTCTGAACCCAGCATCAGACCGTTTTGGTGTTTTTAATGCCCACAGTATTTTCTAAAAAAGCATCTTAGCTCATGTTTCCATTTATCCAGAAATAACTGCAATGTTATGTTTCTTTTTCAGTCTTCATGCAATCTCTAAGCATTTTCATCAATCAGGCATGTTTTGCTAAGTATTGTTTTGAGAATAGGAAACTGTACATGTTACATGAGCCTTGCGCAGATGCACCAAATAAATTTTCTTTCTTTTTTATAAATTAAAAAAAGAATTCTGCACGTACTCTTTTTTTTTTTTTGTCGCCAGAATACCATTTCTTGTCCACCCCCGAAGAGTCAGAGGTGCTCCCAGGCCCAGAGTACCTGGCACGCAACCTCATTGACCTGCCCGCCACATGGAGGGAGCCATCAAGCATCAAAACAGGAAGTGGGGTCCACGACAGATCCAACGCAGCACCCAGACGATGAGTGGGCCAAGGAGGGCAGGCCACAAACACCCATGTTAGGACCCATAGTCGATGAGCCTTCCAGCTCTATGCCCCTTAACACATTCTGGCAATGCTGGCCCTCTGACCAGAGGCATGGCTCGTGCTAACAACTGGGAGGAAATTAATCTAATGGAGGAGTCCATGGAAGAATGGGAAGATCTGGCATGCTGATCATTAGGGGGTGGTAGGCAGCCCTATACATTTAAGTAAAGCCGGGCGTACACTGGAAGATTTGAGCCCGATTCACACTTGTAAATGAGCCTCAGGAGCCTTTGTTGAAATCAAATGGCCACTACTCAAAGGTCGTACAGTGTAAGACCAACTTAAGAGGGCCAACCCCAAAGCCCGGGGGAGAGTGAGGGAGGGAAGAGGGGAGAGGGGAGAGGGGAGAGGGAGTGGGCGACAGGAGAGGACCCAGGGACCCTACCCAACCAAAAGGCAACTTGGGTTGGGTGGGGTATAGGCCTAATTATTTTGTATTATTAATTATTATTATTATTATAGTAGTATTATTAGTATTATTATTGATAAGAATGCCTTTTGTCCCTCCAGTGACCTTCCACACACGTGTAATAACTATGACACTGAGACTGATGTTCTGTACCAACAGTCAGTAATTTTCCTTTGTCACCTACTCATACTACTCAGAACAGTTTACACTTTGTCACTTTAACTGGGCTTAATTAATATGGATTCCTTAAAGCAAATTACCATATTATTGAGTTTACACTTGACAATCTCATGCACCATTGTCACGTTAACATAATTTAATATAGTTAAATATAACATGTATATATCTATATCTATATCTATATATATATGTGTGTGTGCCTGCGAATAACTGGTGACTCTGGGTGTACCCAGGATGATTTGCCAGATGTTAGCTGGGATAGGCTCCAGCCCCCGGTGACCCTGAACAGGATAATCAGTTGATAATGAATGAATGAATACAATATATATGATATATTTTTTATATAATTCCAAAAGTACTATGTCACAGGTATATGTTTGTTGATAAGTGTGATGCTATTTTTGTTAAGAATTATATGCTAGATCCCAGGGAAATGATATTTTATTTTGCCTGCACTTCCGTTGTATGTACAGCAAAATGACAATAAAGTTTGACCTGATTTAATTTGATTTGATCCGTGGGTTATGTTGGCGTTAATGTGTGCCTGGGCTGATTCTGTCCAGTAGAGGGCAGTAGAGTACTAGGAAGCGGGGGAAAGGAAAAATTAGAGGGAAATTATTTTCTATCTAATAATAATAATAATACATTTAATTTATAATGCACTTTACATTTGTATCAAGTGCTACAAAGCAAAAGCAGATAAAAGTATCTATCTTATATTATTATGTCTTTCTTCTTATTTTCAACCTGAGCAAAGGTAATTACATCTAACCACAACATTTCTGATTATTCTCTCTCTCTCTCTCTCTCTCTCTCTCTCTCTCTCTCTCTCTCTCTCTCTCTCACCCACACACACACACACACACACACACACACAGACACACACACACAAACACACACACACACACACATGTTCATGCGCTCGCTAACTCACATTTTTCCAGAAGGATTTCTGCTGATTAAGATTGGCTGATTGATTCTGACATTTCTGCAGCCCAATCATTTCCTCCCCTCCTGAATATGAATGTTGTTAAATGCCTCCTCGGGAACTCTCTGTATGGCACTAATAGGTGTGTGTGTGTGTGTAGAAGCCTGGACATAATTATGGATGTGGGTATTGGGTGTGTGCTTAGATACTTTTGCATGGATGTTAAATTAAGTGCAGAGACACATATATCTGCTAAAGGTGATGTAGAATTAGCTGAAGGTTTAATATACAATACATGTAAAAATACAACTCCAGGTCAATAAAAGTTGATGATAATAGAAAATGTCAATAAAAACCAAATGCAAATATATATAACCATTTTTTACCTAATTTAATTGAAGAGAGCAAAAAAGCATTTAGTGGTCGAATTGATAAACTTCTTTGATGTGAAGCGAAGTTGATTTCAGAGTCCAGAAAAATTAAAACTTCTTAGAAAATCTTGAAGTAAGATGGTAAACCTAACTAGATACCTACTGCATGAGTTTGCTTACAAACTAGCCGGATACTCCAGTTCGTATTTGTAAAATATGTTTTGCAGTCCATGACGAGCTACTGAGCTAGCTTGCCTTAGCAACGTCGCTCGATGCAGAATAAAAATTTCTAGGCTGCCAACATTAGCTATTTCTTTATCGGTATTAATGTGTGCTACAGCTACATAAGCCGTGTATTTTTTCTCAAATTACCATTTTGAATGTGTGTATGCATGCCCCTATCAATATTTGTGAGGTGATGATGTTAATGCTAGTTTGTTAAACTGTAATGGTTTATTAAGCAGAAGATCCACTAATAGATAAACTGGAAAATCCATTCCTGAGCAAAAAAAAAAGTGGCACACAGCTCAAAACTTGACTTAACACTTCAAAGGGATTTAAACAGACCATGGTGAAGTAAAATACATTTTTAGGGAATTTTGGAAATAAAATAACCGCTTTACTCTTCATCCTTAGCTTTGCTATAATCAAAGACGCCATGCTAGACTTAGACACTGAACTCAGTGACTGAGTATATATAAACACATCTTATGATTTAGTTTTCAAATTTATAAAATTCTGTAAGAACACGTGTCATTTTGTGTGTGCACATTGGTTTAATAGCTATTGTTAATTAAAAATGGTTAATGTAGAAACTGACTCAGATGCAGTGTTTCCAGTGTCATAGAGAGGAAATCAACTAAAAGGACATAAAATGATGATGAATGCTGCTGCTACCAGTGTACCTACTCCTCTAAAACAAGAAATTCAGTCCAAAAAGTATCTCCCAGACAGAGAATACCTTTTCCTTCAACCAATGAAAGAATTGGTGGGGGAGACACCCAAATACAGGAAACCATTGGAGCAGCCTATTGAAAAGAGATTTCAGAGACTTATTGAGACACTTTTAGTAGTTTTCTAACATATGATGTGCATTACTTGCATCACTGTATGAATACTGCAAACACAAACGATAATCAAATGCATTTTGCCAGTTGATACAAGATAAGAAAACAAAAGATCGGTCTACTCGAGTAAGATGTAGGCTTTTTATGTGAATAATACATTCACACCGGTAGATAAAGCAATAAAATAAAAAGTATTTAGAGTGCGTAGTTTCATTAAGTAATCCAAGGGCATATGTTACAAAATACATTTTAGAGCATTCATTCTGATATTTATAGTGGAATACATTTAATACAATTATATATAATCCAGAAGCATCCCTCCCAACATCATATATGTACTTATACATGGAGAGAAATAGGCGGAGAATTTTTGCAAAGAAAAAAGAAAACATTTTTTTTCAAAATAGGCTAAAATTGTTAAAAAAAACACATAATTTTGTGACTGCTGTTTGCCATTGAACTTGTTTGGGAAAATCAATTTTCAAGCAAAACAATACCTGTATAGGCCTAGAGATGTAAATGCACTGAATGCACTTATTCTTTCAAGTAATGAAATATGTTTTATTTAAAATAAATTATCTCAACTAATGGATAGTTCTTTAAATAATGTTTTGATTGTTATTACTTTCAAAATTTCTATATGTTCTACAACCTCTGGCTGTTGAGTCAAATTAAACTTATCAACTGATATTAAAATGAAAAAGAACCTAGGCAAATATAAATTGATATTCGACAATAAGTTCCAACTTTTATGACCACCAGCTGGTCATTTTGCTGCTGCTGTTCGTCAGACATTAATGCAGAAAGAAGATCAATGAATGACAATTAAGATTGTCTTCATGATATCCAGTATGGGCGGTTAAAACAAATGAATGACTGAATGAATGTCCAGAAAAAGCTGAGTTTATCCTCCTCTATCTATCTGTGCTGTGTTGAACCTGAGGTGAATTACACAAAAGATTAGACTTTTAAACTTTTATTTTAATATACCTGCATGTAAAGCTCTGCAGCTCTCTCTATTGCAATCCATCTCTTATCCTGCTCAGCTAAAGGCACATACAATTGCAACATCAGAACTGGAGCACAGAACAATGGGAGAAGGTGGTCTTTTCTGATGGATCAGGTTTCCTTTTACAAAATGAATTCCAACTGAATTCGACTGAAAGCAGCTTGCTTACAGGAATAGAGGACGTCGCCGTCAATTTGCTTCAGTTGCCTTTTAAGTTCTTGAAGGAAAGTAGATCATGCTTGACTTCTTTTGTTGAGCCAGTCAGCTCAACATTAATCTTGTTGTTTGTCTACAAACCACAAGATAGTGGTGGTGGTGTTGGGTTCTATGACAAAATGCCATCATATATTATGCAGATCTGTCATTGGAAATCTGCTCCAGGATAATTAAAACAGTCATGGACCCATCATTGAGGACTTTGTGAAGTGGTTAATTAATATTCCTTTCATATTCAACATTTTCAGAAGCATGGCAGGAGAAACTTTCCTCTTTGTCATGTGTTATCCTTCAGAGTCTGTTGTCTGTGATGTCTTTGTGTTAATGGATACCATGCACTGTTGGACCGCTGACCAAATCTACCTAGGGGTATGAATTAACCTGAACCTCTCTATATACAATATAATAGCAGGAATACACACATCAATACACAATTCTTTCAAGACAGTTTTTTCTTTGTTCATTCTGGAAAACTGTAGCAAAAAGGCCAAATCCATGTAAGAGGAACTGCACGCTCTGTAGATATAAAGGCATCAAAACCACAATAATCCTATTTTCAGGAAATTATACATTCTATATTTGTGTGACGTTATATTGAAATTGTGAACAATAGATGCCTTTAAATGCACTGCACTGTATGGAAAAGTACAACCAATCAGGTCTTTTTGGGATTGTATGTCACGCTGAACTTCTGCCCTAAGGAAGAAACAGGAAACTCTTATAGTGACTTTGAAAGTTCAGTCCGCTGGAGAGGGAGAGGTGGATCTAATGGATGGAATTAATATGCCTAGTCAGCATGGTGACTAGTATATAAAGATCTTGTCATCATAGACTGTAACCAGTTATTTTCTCACTGCAATGTCTTGCAGCTTACAACTTATCTACAACGTGCAGTTAAGGGTCATTAATAAGTGCCCCAGAAAACTTTTTTTTGGGCAATAATTTCTAAACTGTTGGTCCAATTTTATACATATTTTGGTGCATCTAGGTATTATATAACATATTTTACTTACATATTATGCAACATATTCTACTTCCTAGGCAGAGTTTTTTTTTTTGAAAAAAACTGTTTTTCAGACATAACTTCACAATTTGAGGAATTCAATCAGATATGTTGGGTACTTATCATAGTTTTGTTCTTGATCTGATGTTTATTTTTGTATCAGTCATAGGTTGTATTTCCTGTTTATTTTATCTTGTTTTACTCTCCGTGCTTTTCACCTCTCTTCCTCTTATTTTTCTGTTTCACTTCCTTCCTCCTTTTCTGTTTCGAAATGTTTCGATGCTCATCCTTACTGGCAACCATATCTAATAATATATAAACTTCTCCGTCGCTCCAGAAGAGTGGGTCTCTCATTGCTTCCGCAACTGTTTAAATTAAAAAACGTCTCTCTCTTAGTATTTTGGACATCTGCGTTTTGAGGATATACTGTTGCTGTCGGGGATAACAGCATAACCCTAGTTAAGATATCAAAGACATCATTAGATTTTAGGTAAACATTTTTTTTTTTAGATTTATCGATCTTTACATACAATGAAGGAAATTCATAAATATCAGGAATCCTACAAACGAATACACTACTACTAGAAACCATGAACTTCCAACTGATGTATCTTAAAGAGTATATGCCTAGGGCCATTTCTGATGTAATCAGAGACTATGTGTACAATATAAATAAGTGGCGGCATGTTTTCAGGAACAGACAGGGAAACAGTGCCATAAAGGAAGCATCAAAAGAACCAATCACACGAAGAGACACACTTTACGAAAGAAATGTTCCCAAAAATTCAAGGTTAGTGTTGCATTTGTCACTACTTCAGTACAGAAGCAAAGCACACTAAATAGATTATAATAATCCACAAAAGAAAAACACTTCTATCAGGGTTAAATACAAACTCCTCTTCCCATTTCCTAAGGTATACAGTAAACCAACGTATGAAGGACTGCAGCGGACACCCATATAAAACCCTCCTCTGTTTAAATGCTTTGCCTTGAAAAACCAAAATGCTGTCTGAAGTTTAAAATAAAATATAATAGTGAATTACTCAGATCAAACCTCAAACAACATTGATCAGTTTTAGGAGATGCCCAAATTTGTGGTAAAAACTGATGCGTTGCCATTTTCAAACCAGACACTCAACAAACCTGGTTCACGAAAGAAATACACAGGTATAATACTGGACTCATGTAACACCAATGAATAGTTATGGATTTCATAACTCAGAGTTTTCCATTGATCATTTCATTTGTTGTACAACTATATTTGTGATCTTTGAGTTAGAATGTCCCAATGGTGTTAATATTGTAAGAAAAAATATTGGAATAGACAAAAATATGTCTACAGGATGGAGTAGCGGAATGTAAATATTCCATTAACATTCCACACATGGAATGTTAACCATCTCATGGCGAGACACTTTTTGGACCAACAGTGATTATCCATTTATGAAACTGTGGAATTGACCGTATCCTGTCCACCATGAAAAGAACAAACATATTTGTTTCCTGGCTCAGGTCCACACCTCTCATCAATCAACTCAACCTCAGCTGATCCTCCACTCAGCGCCACATTATACTACTAACTTTTTGGTAGCTTTATTGGAAATCTTGGCATTTTTCAGGTGTTTCATATTTACTCCTTGTAAACTTTGAAAGTATTTTAATTCTAATATTTTATCTTTTTACGCACTGAACACTTTCCCCAGACATCTTGATAGCTTTTATCAACTCCAGTCTCAACTTGCCATACACCAGTATGTTATACAAGAACAAGCTGGATCAGCACTGTTCAGGTTCCTTTTCTGACTTTCTTGCCCCCCCCATCCCAAGCCCAATAAACCCACTCATAGCTTTTATGCGTCTCTGCCTCTGGTTTCAAAGTCTAAACCTCCTCTTTACAAATCTGGCCAACATGGACCAAGCAGACCCAGAGAGAGTCAGATAGGTTCTATCTTCCCTGGAAAAACTCTAGACAATCTCTTCCTGCATTACTCAGCTGAACACCCTCATCAATCATAACACTGCCTCCGTTAATGCGTTCCCTCAGTACTCCTAGTCCTGCTAACCCGCGAGTCATACCTCCCTGTCCCCGAACACTGGGACATCTGGGGACCAGTGGGCAGTTTCTGCACCAATACTCATTAATTTCTGATTAACAACCAGGAACATATTCTCTGGACAGAGCTCATCTAATTCACATTATACATGGGCCATGATATTAAATGAGCCATGTAATAACCCAAGTCTATACGTCTGAGCAGCTCACTGGGCTACAGTTCTGTTTGAGAAAGACTCCTTAACCTTATCTGTAACTCAGTTCCCCTATATGTGGCAATTATGAGTACAATTCTTTATCAACCTGTTCAGGGGAAATAAGCCATTAATTGCTTTCTTTCCCACAAGCATACCTCTCACTCTGTGAAGGGAAATTAGGTAGATTTTAGAATATTAGCAGTTGAATTTTGGTGGGCTGATTTTGACTTGTGCCCGTCATTCAAGGCTTAACTAAAAATGTTAAAGAGGAGTTGGATGATTCTCATTACCCTTTTGAATTTGGTGGCCAAAATATCACCTGATGGAGGTTTATTACATATCCGCAGACTCTTCAGGCTACAATTCTATATGCAGAATATTCTCATTTATATTAGCAGTTGAATTTTGGTGGGCTGATTTTGACTTGTGCCCGTCATTCAAGGCTAAACTAAAAATGTTAAAGAGGAGTTGGATGATTCTCATTACCCTTTTGAATTTGGTGGCCAAAATATCACCTGATGGAGGTTTATTACATATCCGCAGACTCTTCAGGCTACAATTCTATATGCAGAATATTCTCATTTATAACATGAAAAAGAGGTTTGTAATTTTTTGTCCCTCCTTCTTTTTAGGCACTGCTCAGGTGTTCAGGATCATGATTGCTCATGAGGTCCACCTGGTCCCAAGATGGGTTTAAAAGTTCTTGTTCCAGCATCAGAGGAGGAGGCTTCTAGAGTCGGGCTGCTGGTTGTGATGCCTGTCAGCACAGGAGTTTTAGACTGTTCTTAATTTAGTGTATTTTGGGAACATTCGGTTAATTTGTTACTTGATTGTTTTTGGTAATAAATACCATCCATTTGGTTTTTACTGGTGTCTTTCTGGGGTTTTTTTGGTCAGAGTTGGAGTTTTGTTAACCCCATAGGGCCATTTGAAGTTTGGGGCATAACAGTCATTTCCATGGGATCTGTTTGACTCCCTGGTCAAAATCAGACTGGTGAGTTTGTAAGATGGGATAACAGGATTGACTAGTGTGTTTTTATTTTGATGCAGGATTGTAGTCTAGGTAGTACGGTAAATCTTTAGCTTGGTTTATCAATTAATTTAATTATGCTTCATCTAAATCCAGAAGTGCAACTTTGTATTCAGCAGCCAAATGGTTGTTTTTCTTATGCATGCCAAGTGAAACTTGGCTGAAGACAAAGAGTTCCAAATATTGGTCCCACTGATTCACAGGCAGAGTTATTTTTAGGAGTGAAAAGGGAGATATGGATTCCATCCATCTGTCTGTCATGATTGTTTTCTGGTCAAACAAAAATTTTATGTTTTTGTCCCAAAATTTTCTTCACTCAACAAGTAGCCTTTTGAAGTTTTCTGATTAACGGACATTTTAGTTGTTCCATGGTAACAAGTTGAATTTAAGTGGGTCTGCTATTGTGTGAGTAATTTTTTTTTCTAAATACTCTTGTCTACAACATAATTCAAAAAATCTTCAATATGTTTTTATAAATCTGTACACACGCAAAGTATGCAGCACGAAATTACATTAAACAGGAACAACTTGAGTAATAACTTCTTTCGGTTTTGCAGTGAAATGCTGCCTACAGCTACCTAACTTGCTGGCTTGGCTTTAATAATGGCCTCTTATTAATGTCCGGGGTTTCAGGATCATGGTTTGATTGTTCAATCAGTGTTTTCTTACTCAATCTATTTTACTCAAGTGTAAGGCCAGAGTCTTGATATGAATGTGTATGACTGACCTGACGTTCTTAATGGACTGTTCCACACAAAATAAGAAACGCGTGTAAATAACAAATAATGTTTCATTTAGGATAGCCGTTAAAACCCATGTGAGGATTACGTTTTGAATTCTTGATTTATGTGCGTGAGAAACTCTAAAACTTAGTCAAAAAGGAATCATCTTGATGTAAAAAGCAACAAACTGAACATCAGCTTTACCAAATTTCAGCTCAGACGTTGGTCAACCACAATTGACCAGAGAAAACAAATTGTTGGATTTGAATTGGATTTCGACAGATATCAGATTTTAAAAATAAAATCCAAATAAGTTCAATGTGTGTTGGAGGTTTATGTCCCGCTACCAAGTCAAACATCTTTCTGATGTTAGATCGGATTCATGGTCAAGGCTCTGAGCAATTGGGAGACATTAGCTAGAGCATGTAGGTGCTTATGTGTTCTTTACCTAGTTGTTGCAAATGTGAAACCTTTCTTCATAAGTCTTCAATCCAACTTGATAGGGGATCTCCCATGATGCACTGCGCTTTTCTCTCTTCCTCTCTCACTGTCCCTCTTTATATATCCATTCCCACTTTAATGCATGTTACTGGATAAATGCATGTTACTGGATAAATGCATGTTACTGGATTAATGCATGTTATTGGATTAATACATGTTAAATGGATTAATGCATTTTAAATGGATTAACGCATGTTAAATGGATTAATGCATTTTAAATGGATTAATGCATGTTACTAACTTGACTTCTTCCTTGGAGTCTTTGTGCTTTCTCACCCTGTGAGGTCACACGGTCGGTGACTGGTTCTGCAGCTGTGGACCTGCTTAATGTCCATTGATCACAAGATGCTCATGATGATGATTATTATTGTTATTATTATTATTGTATAGTATTTCCCCATAAGCTATCGCTAGATGTTACATTAATATTATTGTCATTATCAACCTGGGATCCCTGCTGCTGCCGCGGCCTGACCATGGAGCGGTTGAAGAAAGTTGATTATAGCTGATATCTTTGCTGCTTTTTCAACCGTATGTATCTCTCCTCACCCGTGTCTCTCTCTTTCTCTCTCTCTGTCTCTTTTTTTTTTCAAACCCAACCGGTCATGGCAGTAGGCCGTCCACCCTGAATCTTGGATCTGCTCGAGGTTTCTGCCTGTTAAAAAGGCAGTTTTTTCTCGCCATTGTTGTCAAGTGCTTGCTCACGGAGGAAATTGTTGGGACTCTGTAGATAATTATATAAAGAGTTTGGTCTAGAAATGCTCTTTCTGGAAAGCACCTTGAGACAACTTTGATTGTGAATTGGCGCTATGTAAATAAAGATTGATTGATTGATATAGGAATAGCACACAAGATTCATGCAAATTTGGGAGAAGTGGTATTGCTGAGGTTTCCACACTAAATGCTTATCCGTCATCATGAAACCTGTGTCTTGGTATAATGAATTGTTTCCATCTCAGCTTGATGGTATGGGGAGCAAACATTGTGATGAGTTATTGCTGCTTATTTTCATGACGGTGATAATAAGTACTTCAGCATCATGTAATTGATTCAAAGTGGTGTTTTGGGAGAAGAATGTGTTTGATTGGCTGACAGCTTCTGATTTGACTGTTTTTTACCCCCCACCAGGCGTTATTGCTCTACTGACACTGCTTCCTTGAGGATTAATTCCGATCAATTAAGAAATTAGACTATACTCACAAATCAGCAGAAAAGTGGACTGGAAGGCTGTGAGACAGGCAGCTCTAGAAGGGAAAACAAGATGGTAGATTGTGTCAAAAACCTTGAACATATTCGATGGGTCAAATTAATAATTTTGTTAAGGTTGGCTGTTCCCAAAATAGAAGTTTTGATTGTGTAATCTTGGGTAATGGTACATTTTTCTGTTGAGAGTTACTTGCAGTCGCCTCCCATCAACATTTAAAGCAAACAAAGCGATGAGTCACTTCTTCAATTATTTTTCTGCAGCAATCTGTAGGTGTCAGAGATCGGGAGAACCTTTGTATATGTAACATTTTCCTTCTTTCTTTTGGAGTTCTTCAGCTAAAACGTTAGTGTTTTCAAGATAAAGTCTTATCCCATTTACTGAAATCGGGATATAACGTTTGCGTGTACAAACACAAACACGGGAAAACCCCGACACAAAAAGCCCATAATAACCGGGATACTGAATTAAACACATTCATAGCATTTAACTTGTGTTGGACCATCTGCTTTTATACAGCTTTGCTCAGCCAGTATAAACACCACGATGAAACAAATGGTTTTGAAGGCAGGATAAAAGAGCCATCTGTGCAATCTGTTAGTTATTTCAGGTATTGATCAATATATATGCTAGCTGATGCCAGTAATGATGCCTTCAAAAATAGCAAGATTCAGGTTTTTCGTGTAAAGTCAATGCTAAGATGTGAGTAGATGCAAATTTGTTCAGAGCAGTGTTTATGGCAAACACAAAATGTACTTCATTTGAGAAACTTTTAACTTGGGAAGGAAATTTATGAGATCTTATTGGGGTTTAGATTCTCCAGATGTATTAATCAAATGGTAAATGGATTGTACTTATATAGCACTTTTGTAGTCTGCTCGACCAAAGAGCTTTACAATGCGCTTTGAGTAGCTACACTACACCCCTGCAAGGGCATTCAATCTCAATCGGGAGAGGAATATACATGCAGTCTTTTGTTTCTGATTAGGTTTTTCTGCTGATTTTATTCGGAATAAGGGGGTCCATGCAAACCCAACTAGTGTGGATATTAGTGTGAATTGGGGAACGTCGGCTTGTGTTTTGAAGTGATTTGAGTGGTCGAGCAGACTAGAAACATCATAGATACTGTATAAGTACAATCTATTTAACTTACTTCCAGGACAAATTCAAAGCAGACATTCTGTATACTTCAGTGATGTTTGATAATGGAATGAAACCATCCACCGTTATGCAATTTAGTACAAATTTTTATCCTTTTGGAGCCACCAAAAAGCCTCTGGTGTCAGGACCTAGACTAAACCCGAAGTCCGCCATTTTAAATTTGGCGAGTGTTGTATTTTAACAAATTTTTCCCAGAGATTTTGACCCAATCGACATGAAATTTGGAAAAAATTTAATCAAAGCCGGGGGATAAAAAGTTATCAAACATTTTTCCATAACTTGTAAGGCGTGGCCTAGTCGGCATGAATCTTGCCATGCTCATAATATCCCTTTCCATTGTCCGATATGTCCCAAACTTCAAATGTTGTCAGATATGTTGGTCAGATATGAAAGTTCCTTAAAGCAGAAAGAGAGAGGCAAAATAATTAAACTAATGTTCAGCTTGGCTGCAGGATTTATCTACCAATTTATTAGAGTTATATTAGAGTTATTAGTTCCTCCAAACTGCTACACAGTCAGATTTAGACTTCATCGCCTTTTTAGATAAATCAGTGACTGGTTGTAATGTTGTGGCTTGTCATTAAGGGGTAATAGTGAGTCCCGAAGCCAGACCAGTTGAGGGCTATTGTATTAGATGGTATAATCAAGATTGACCCGATTTCAGAGCTAATGTATTTTCTGTTCGCTACGATCTCTCAGGAGCATTGCCCTTATTGATGCGTTTGTAAATGACAACTTCTTAAAATGACACTTCTTAAAACTAAATTAAAAAACAAAACCTTGATAATTTTCACTGTCTCGTTGTTATTTTAATTTCTCAGAAAAAAAGTATCAAATGAAAATCAAAACAAATATCGAAAATATTTGAAATTCTGTCAACCATATTTGCAAGCCGTTTGTATTGATAATGCATTACTTCATTTTCTCTGGTTCTCAAAGTATCAAAATATATTAATTATTGGTGGCCGCTTAAGATCTGATCATGCAATGCTGAAAATACAAATCAGTACAGCTGAATACCCTCGGGGGGTGTGGCTACTGGAAGTTTAAACTGTCTCTTTTAAAAGAGGCAAAAATTAAGCTATTATTTTGCTTATTTTTTCTATGTTTATTGAATAAAATAAGCAATTTATCAAATCATTTCTTCAAATGAATGAAAATTCCTCTGACCAATTTAACTCTGGGAAGCATTTAAATGTGCAATTAGAGGATATGCCATCATAATGGGGTCATGGAAACAAAAAAAGTTTAAGGGAAGAAGTATGAATGAGGAGATAAATTGGCTCAATAAAGGACTGGATGAATCTAGAGAATTGTTTATTTAGTAAAAAAGAAACAACTTGAACTAGAAAAGTTATCCTTGGAGCGTGCAAATGGTAACATTAATAGATATCATGCCATTAGGATGGAGAAAAGTGGATAAGTCCACAGCCCATATTCTAAGTTTAAATCACAGTAACTTTGCATTGAATGCTTTGAATCATAGAACACATAATAAATTATGATCAGACAGGTTTCATCAAAGGACGCTTTATTGGTGACAACACACGGCATCTTCTTGATACTATAGATTACAATGAAACAAAAACCTGGACTTTTATTATATTCATAATTTATATGAAAATGGTAGATTCAGTCTAAAAAATATTGCAGTTATGACTCTGAAAGCATCCTCGATAAATGAAATCTATCATAACATTCCTTGGCATTCAAAACCTACTTTTGTGCATCATTTTTTTTATATCAGTTTGTTTCCCTTCTTTCACTTAAAATCTCAGCACTTGGAATAACTTCTGAAAGGGTCGTTGGTGAATATCTCATCGTTTTTTAAAAATGCATTGGTTGAATTCCAGTGTCGCCCACCAAACTCCCAAGATTATTTTCAAAATGAAGTTGTATGGATGATCTCAGAATTGTTAATAGACGGAAAACCCTTTTTATGGGAAATTTTGCAGAAAAGGGGAGTTGTTTTTATAAATTGTATTCTGGATAGTACGGGTTATTTTCTCACTTAAAGTCAATTCTGGCAAAAGTTTAGCCAGATTTACAATAATTTACAGTAAAACCAATTGTTCTCAGTTGTCCCTCTTACTTGGAAAAGGAAATTAAAAAAAAAAGCGGAGAAGACATTTGGCCACCGAATACATATATTCATATATATATATATATATATATATATATATATATAGGACAAGATATTTTTAAGCTCTAATAAATGGCTTGCAAAATCAAAGATAAATAAAATTGTTTATTTTTATTTCTTCACAAAACAGAGGGCTCACTGCCTTTCCACATACAATTAATTACTGATACAAAAAAACAGCTATGCATCTATCACATAGAAAAATATCATTTAGATTTTATAAGGAGGAGGGAGAAGGAGGAGGAGGAAGAACAGCATGCATTTTTTTTCCTACTGCTCATATGTTGTAAGTTTGTGGATTGATATACAAAAGTGGTTGAGACCAGTCAAAATTTTATTTCAATCAAAACTTATAAATTTTGTTGGAGGTTCTGGATGAAGGCTGTCCCCGATTAATGAAAACATGATGATGATTTGTTTTTTTGGAGTAAAACTTTTATTTTTATATTTTTCTTTAATTGAATTTAATTAAATAAAGAAAATCCCGTAAATAATCATTTAGTTGTATTCATTTGAGACAATAATGTTAGACAGTGTCCCTCTAGCTGTGGACAGTGTGTCTCTAGTCTCTAAACTCCCACTATTGACTATCACATGACCTTCAGGAAGCCAAATTAAGATGGCTAGAAAGCAAGTTACATTGTCACTGTCTTGTGACATCTGCCAAACCTGTTCTGACCAAATGTGAATTAGTCAGGACAAGATCAGTGGAACCTTGTCACCCAGTTCAGACTCCATTCAGAACCTTGTATCTTTATTTGAGGTAGTCTGTATTCATGCATGTTAGCAAACGCAGTTGTGGAGGTTAGATAGTTTTTGTGTTTTGTTAAAATCTGTTTCCATCAATCAACTCTTGAGCATCAACTTAAATATAAATCCAAAATCAAAACTGTTGAAGACAAATTTATATTTAGAATTTTTAATATTAAACGATGTAAGTACAGAGTGGTTGGCTGGTAGCACCTTGTCATCTTTTTTGATCATTTAACCACTATCTAAGAAAAATTTAAGATAACCCTCCTCATGTATTTGTGAAATTTTATTTATTATTATTTTGCGTATGCCGACACTAAGCTTATGTGAACATAAAACTTAAAACATCTCCTTGTTGAGATTGTTCTTTTCTCGGTTCTGGGGAGGTTAGTATTTGATTTGGGGAGTAGCATGAATTTATAATAAAATGCATGAATTAATAGGATGTATAAAGGTCTGTGTGTTAGAGAGAGTCTGATGGAACACCTGTCTGCATCTGATAAGTTGTGTAATACCTATCTTAAGTAGCTCATCTGATTACTTTACACTGTGGTGAAGAACCAGCCAACCCCGCCTTGAATTCCTCCAAAAATTCCCCCACACAAAACCACACATATGGCAGTCAGGGAATGAGTAAGACTTGGGTTGAGAAGTGGCAATGACAATATGAACAGTACAGTATGCACCCTAAACAATCCCTAATTTAATGGAGGTATAATTATGACTGCGACCAAATTCCCAATTTCGTGGCGGTCCCATCACCTTCTTCTGAACCAAATCCGTTTCAGTTACTTAAATCCTTTATGGAAAAAGTAATGCAATATCATCCAGCTATTGAACTACTTTATGCATCTTTCTGCTGCAAAATGAAATAAAGCTCAGCAAGTGAAGGCACATACGAGTATACCGATACAGACCCAGACTAGTTTCTAGGCAACTTATGGACTGACTGTGGCAGCTAATGACTGTGGCAGCTAATGACAATTAATATTCACTCATCTCAGTCACTCTCATCTCACCTTACTGAGAAAATGGTGACTAGGATTTATTAGCACTTTGCCCACTTTATAAACCAAAGTGACCTCATTTTCTGCTTCCACAGTCAAATTAATTAAAAGTTTCACACTTACAGCAATATCAGATTAAAATTATAAGTTGTGAAACTCACAGGTGCCGATGTAATGAGTAACTGGGATCGTATGACTTATCGTGTATACAACCAGATTTCGGCCTAATCATATCCCAAATATCCTATTCCTTAAGATGATCAAAACCAGGATCGTGAACCAATTGTCCCATGATGCTGAGGCTTAGTACCTAAATTTATCTGCAGGGTGGCTCCAGTGTGCCGTACACTACATTTAAGTAGATCGCTCCACACTTCCACTAAACTGACGTTAGACTATTTGTCTCAATCAAAAGCGATTTATTTTGATTAATAATTTCAACCCAGTCTAACATTGAAACTCCCCAAACATTGACACAGAGCATATAAGAAATAAAGCACTTGCTGTTGTCATACTGTCAAGACTCTGGCAGCTGAGATGTATGAAACAAACCAATCATTGTGGTTGGTGACCTGTATTAACACAGCAGCCGCAGAAACATTCGCAGTATCGCTGTACATCAACAAACTCTCATCTCTTTCTGTGTCTGCCGTCTTACATACGTCCTATCTTTATATTTTGTTTACGCACTACTCTGTCTTTTGCTTGCTTGCAGTGAATGAAGATAGAGGCATATATTCTTTGTTAATGACTTTAAGGATGCTACGTAACAAAATACATTAAGCTGCAGCTTCCCCGTAAATTCCATTTACATGTTAATGTGTTGTGCATTTAACTGTAACCTCCTGTAGTGGGTTCACCTCTCGTTCAAATGACATCAGCATTTTGGGGGGTTGAAAATGTTCCAGAGTGGAACCCTTTTAAGACTCCAACATAGCAGAAAATAAGTGAGCTGTCATAAAGCAAATCTTGTGATCTCGGGGAGACTAGGCCTTAGAGCCTAGTCTACTTAACTCACTTTTCCCCAATGTTCCTGTGACTCCCTTTTCTAGTGCTCCTGTAACTCCCTTTTCTAGTGCTCCCTCAATGACTCCGCCACCCAGTCTCCCCATATCTCTTCCCATGACTTCTCTCCCTGTGATTTTCCCACTGACTTCACTGACCCAGTGCTCCAGTCCTAGAACCTGACCCAAACCCTAGCTCTGTGCTCCCGGGTAAGCTAGACATTATATTTGTGCTCCCCAGTGAGTTCTACATTAACTCTGTGAATCTGTGCTCCCTAGTACTCCAGTCTCTGACTCAGATCCTGACTCTCTGGTCTCAAGTCCCCAGATCCTCACTCTCTGGTGTCCAGTCCCCCAGATCCTCTCTCTGGTGTCCAGTCCCCCAGATCCTCACTCTCTGGTGTCCAGATCTCCAGATCCTCACTCTTAGGTGTCCAGTCCCCCAGATCCTCACTCTCTGGTGTCCAGATCCCCAGATCCTCACTCTCTGGTGTTCAGTCCCCCAGATCCTCACTCTCTCTAACCGTATTTCTTGTGTTATTCATTGCACCTGCCTAACCCTAAGACTTCCTTTGACTATGGTGTCCGGTCCTCTTGCCACACTCTGCTCTTCATGAATCAGTCAGCTCTCACATTCAGTAAAACCAAGCTGCAATAGACAAGAGTGGCTATTGTCAAACCAGTCTGCAAAGCCAAGTCTGACAATAGCCACTCTTCTCTGGAGAATGCTGTTCATTACCAAACATACTTTCAATAAACCCTTTAAAACTTATTTCTACCTAGTCCAAGTTCTTATTTTTGGGTCAAGACACACACACACACACACACATAACACACATTTTCAGGCATGTGCTAATGCTGTTACGGTATGGGCTGTGCAGCCACTACTTCTTACTGTTTGACTCCCTCTCTACTCTTTCTCCCATCTCTCCTGTTAGCTTTTGACACCACAGAGTTCTGCCAAAGTCCACCCTGGAAAGAATCCCTGAAACAGTCTTTGCCATTCATGCTTTTGCTGCATACCACCTGACATTTTGGTGGTAAAAAAGCAATTCTGGATCAGTGATTTGGCCAACAGCTGGTGGCTCGGAAAAAAGGAAAATCAATAGCCCCTGCAGAGGAAGGGGCAGGTACATAGGTACGCTACAGTTCCTTGACAACAGGCCAATGTAGAAAAGAGAGATCAGTGACTCACATCAAATTAAACTCGTACGCTTCAGGCCACGTCAGCAGCTCCCACTGAGAGTAAATTGTCTGTTTTGCTATTTCTGCCGGGTTTCTGCACTCGATGATATTCAGGTGCACTGACTCTCTCTCTCTCTCTCGCTCTCTCTCTCTCTCTCTCTCTCCTTCTCTCTCTCTCGTTCTCTCTCTCTCTCTCTCTCTTTCTCTCTCTCTCTCTCTCACAGTCAGATTAGACACGTTTTTTCACCTTTGGAATTCCGTTTGATCAGTAGTGGTTAATTAATTGAATTAAAAAGCCTAACTGGAGGAGGAAGAAAAATAAATATGGATGATTACCCCTGGGAAACACGTGCTGCTCCTACCACGTTGTGTGCCGTGGAAGGAACTGGAAAAAGCAAGAAAGAGACGACTTGACGATTAAGATGATTGGAAGATTTGGTTAAGAATTTCTACTCTTGCAGTTTAAAAAATCTTACATCTTCGGGTTTTTATTCACATACCAACGGATAGAGTACAAGTTATCGAGATCCAAGCTTTGTCGATGTCAATGAATCTCAAAATACCAGGAGATGTTGCTACACATTCCATAGAACTTTAATATTGATATCAGCAAATAGTGGTACTTTGCACCCATGATGCACTTTTCCTAACATTTACTCCCTCTATCCCTCTATAGTGTTCTGTGTCTGGATGCGTTGCTCTTTCTTATACTTTCTTCTTCTAAGGATTTTCCGGAACTCATGATTCTAATTTCTTTGTGTTTTTCCCCTGGCTCCTTGTTTTCTTTTCGCTGTTACTCTCCACTATGAACCCTTCATTGACTTTCTTTTTACCTTCTGTGTATTTACATTATTTGTTTTTGTCTTCTGAGTCGGTCCCTTGTTAGATGTTGGATGTGGAGGCCCATGGTTGTAGTTGATATTCAATATGTAATGCACAAGTTAAATGTTCCTGCATTTTCCCTCTATGATTGGAGTTTAACCTTTTGGTTAGAACAGCACCTAAAAACCAAAATGTACCTTTTATATTATATTTTTAAATAATAAATCCGTGAACGGCCGACTGCTAATTGTGTTGTCCACTCCTGGATTTTAGCTTTGTGAACAAAATGTAACTAGTTTCAGACGATTTTTGCCAGCCTCTCCAGTAACAATAAGGACAATAAACTTATAAATGGATGGACTTTCAGACTTTTAAGTTCGATCCGGACCCAGAATTGCAAGTATGAAACAAATATCCAGATTAAATAGTCAGACTTTGGTCAGTTAAAAAGAGGTTGTCCATGGTTTGCTTAGTTTAGAGTGTAAAATCACTTTTTTGGATGGCTGGGCCTTTCAAACCAATTACAAGAAGCTACATTGGACTACTATTGATAATAAACAAAGAAGAAGAAAAAGAAGGAATGGTTAAAAGGCAACCTGAGTAGCACTTGGGGGGATGAAGGGATGAGGTATTTGATAGTCATATGGTCTGAGGAAGAAATCAAAAGTCAACTGAAAAAAAAACACTATATGAAAATAATGGAAGATATAATAAATTTTCTGCGAAGATGAGAGTTTGATAGAGGCACCCTGGAAAGGACAATCAAAAAGCGGTGATTAATTTATAATTACATAATATTATCTCACATAGGATTTGAATTTAATAAATAGGTAAAACTAGAAAACACTGAAAAAGTGCAAACCTTCGCCTAGGTAAAGCAGTACCCAAAATAGAGATTAATGTGGTAAAATTGTATGCAAATCTGTCCATTTATTTTATGAATAATCTAGCTATCTATATATAGTTATCTATACATTTTTATAAGATATCCTATTATATAGCATGTCTTACATTTTTGTCACCTTTAGAATGTCTGTTGTTTTGAGCTGCTGCAACGACTAATTTCCCCTTTGTGGATTTCTCCCTGTCTGTCTGTCTATAGTTGCAGGAAAAAAAAATTCCAAAAATGAATGGTAAGAACGATGTTACGTCATGAGGTAATCACGTAACTATATAATTATGTGTAGGATATGCCAAATTCTACCCTTGGGTATAATTTCATGCAGATCTGTCCATTAATTAGCTTTACAATAATTTTGCTAACAAACAGGAACAAAGGTAGTAACATGACCTCTTTGGTGGGGGTAAAATGCTTTCACGCTTTATGTTTAGTTCAAATGGTCTTATTAGAGTCGATTAATGTCATTTGATAGAGATAAACATATTACTTTGCACGTGTTGGACAGGGATAAGTCTTAAAAACTTGCAAAAAAAGAATTCCAGAACACTCACCAAATTGCAAACAATTGTAATTTATCCCAACTTTTGAGTGTTAGACCTTCATCAGGCTTATGAAAATTTCTTTCAAAATTTTTTGATTTGCCTGTGAAGGGTAGCACCGAAATGCATAAATTATAATTGTTTGCAAGTTAAACAGTGTGCCGGAATTTCTCTTTTTTCAAGTTTCTTCGATCATATAGAGATCGAAATAATTCATCTTGTCTTTATAATGGTGAAAAATACCTTCACCATTGTACATTCACATTTGAAAGCCTGTGTGTTTGTGTGTACGTGTGTGTGTTTGTGGTGCATTCTCAGAGACAATACCTGTGAGAATAAGGAGAATCATCTCACGTCCCCACATGTCCTAAGAAAGCTGGATCCACCTCCCTTTCACATTTACTTAATCTGGCACTTTACTTCTTTACTTTACTTTACTACGTTTACTGCCTTCTCTGCTTCAATGATATTCCAAAGAGATGCAAGAGATCAAGGGATTGTGAGAGAAGCAAGAGCACCCTTGTGTATGTCCTCACCCACATGTTCTTAAACACAACAATCACACCTAAAATCTAATGTGACATATGTACAAGATGCAATCATTGATGAGGACCGTGTCCTTTGCATGTCTTCGTGGGTTTAATTACTGTGTTAACAAATGGATTTTGATTGGATTAAGGTGAGATGTGCTCACAGACTACTGGCATACACTTTAAATTCCAGCATCCTCTGCAGGAGGAAGTGAAAATAATATGAGCATAAAAAAACTCACATTCACATGGAAATTCCAGGATGGGAAATTCATGAAGGAGAAATTGCAGTGAGGTATTTACTCAGGCCTTCTGTTAAGTGCTTGGTTAACATGATAGAATAAAAGGCTGGAAAGCCTTGGGTATAGAATAATAAAAGATTTGTCAGGGAATTGAATGAAATGTGTCAGTATAAAGAGAATACTGAAGTGTTTATCAGAAAAGTGGGATTAATATTAATAATAATAAGTAAAAGGCAATATGCAGCAATTAAACAATGTTATGATAAAACAATACAAATAATACAATTAAAATAAAACCAATTACAGAAATCAATAAAAAGCAATTCTAAAGAAAGTAAGCTTTTAAGCCATGGGAGATCATGCTGACAGAAGTTTTTTGCTATGAAAAGTTTCTTTAACGATTTTATCCTAAATATTTAACTCATGAAGTCAGAAAGTGTAAAGATACATTTTTATTGCTACAAAAAACAATATTAATGCTTCCATAACATGCCCTGTGGTACATTTAACTATCTCGGACCTTGTATTTTTAACAAGGTCAATATAAAACAAGTTAGAAATGTTTTTTTTATTTTTAAGTTTATTTGCAAAGTTATCATTTTAGATGTATGTTATGATACTGCAAATAAGAAGGGAGATGTGTATGCCCCGGTAAACAATAACAACGACAAATAATTGAAAATAGACCAATGCTGTCGTACTTGACATTTTTTGATAAAAAAACAACACCGTACGAGAGAAGGGTCCGAAAACCACTTAGTTAGAAAATAACCTTTAAAAACTCTAAAACTATATTTAAAACTATAAAACTTCAACTCATTAGTTTTGTATTTATTTATTTAAAAACTTTCCAGAGGCATGGGATACTTTTTGCCTTTCCGAATTAAACCTTTCCAAATTGCAATGTCGGTCGCCTGTTTACATGACTTGTAATCTTTTCTGACCCGGTGTGTACATGTATTGACTCACCTAATCGTAAACACTTTCATACATGCATCCCGTTCATAAGGTGGCGTTAATGCTTCGATAAGCTTGGTGCCGACCGCCAACAAGCGCCCAGAAGAAGAATACAACAAAGAGGGCATGCGTGAAAGTGAATTTTCGGCCATCTAACCGTCCAAATACGTTAAAATATTTCAAAGTTGCAATGAATAAATGAATCTCCGATGCAGACCGGTTTGTTTTGAAGTCGACGTATTTAAAATGTGTCGCAGCGCTGAAAAAACTTAGCGGCGCATTACCTAACGATGCTTGGCGTGCGCAGATACAACTCACACAGAAAGCTTTCCTATACAGCGTTTACATGCAGCGACTGGCTATTGGAAGGGATTTCCAAAAGGATGTTGGCTACCTCCTTGCAAAGGAAAGAAATCTCATTTTAAATCTCAAGGCTCTTTCCATTCAGAAAAGGGTGTTTACATGCAGCATTTTCTTTAAGATTAGACGTCTTTTCCGAGTCTAATCGGTATTGGGCTGTCCATGTAAACCTACCTATCACACGTTCAGCTCAGGGTCCTCAGATAGGTAGCCCGCGGGCCGGATGCGGACTGCATATTGAGGACCGCTGTCTTAGAGTCTCTGGCAGGAAAGTACAGTCCTCCTCCACTATCCTTAGTAGCAGTCTATTGGATCTTATGTTCAGCTAGATGGGCAGCGCTGACCTACAAAAAATGATCGATCTTGAAACGCCCGGGACTCTTGGAGTATGGATCTTAGTCTGACAGAAGAAACGACCTGCTTAGTGATGAAACTGTTTCCAAACAGGGGCTCCTCTGAGAGCCGCATCCCCGGTGTAAACACAGCTTCCCGCTGGAAACTCCAAACCAACAAATCTTGTAAAACAGTTAAATCCAATGAATTGGGCTGGATCAGGAACAGATTCTAAATCATATCCGAGGCGTCCGGCTCTCCTCAGACGTTTAAAGGCACAGCCTATCCATGGCAGACCAAAGCTGTAAAGTTGTCTGCAGTCTGAAATTTTTAATCCTTGATGCAATGTCCATTAGGCCTTGTCCTCCCCTCTGGCACTGGCAGGTACAGAGCTGCCCTGTGATTTATTCTGATCAGGCCACTAGGTGGAAGTAGTACTAATC
Source organism: Lophius piscatorius (assembly GCA_009660295.1). Taxonomy (NCBI): domain Eukaryota; kingdom Metazoa; phylum Chordata; class Actinopteri; order Lophiiformes; family Lophiidae; genus Lophius; species Lophius piscatorius. The sequence continues at coordinate 61,573 of VRLP01002223.1, forward strand.
TATGCCAAAGAGTCGTGGCGACCGGGTCATTCACAATTTTAACCCTACCCTTGTAGGAAAGCAGAGGCAGCAGCTATTTCAATTTAGACAGTTTTGCACCCTTTCTGTCCCTCACAACCTCCCATATCCTCTTCTGATATTCCTCGTCCCAGGAACAACTCAGGATTTTTCATCCATTGTCTTCCTTGCTGAACCTTCCTCGTAATTTTGGTTTATCCATGTCTTCCCATTGCACCCTGCAAAGCTTAATTTTTTTTTCCTGAAGATGCTCTTTTATACAGCTCTAAACAATTAATAGGCAGTTCAACATCTCTCTGGTCTCTGAAAAAAACATTTATATCATCAGCATAAGCTGAAACTACGATGGAGGACATTGGGATAACCCTACTAACATAAGTCATGAGGGCCTGGATCTTTAGACATTCAGAAAACATTCAATGGCAAATTAATAGAGCTGTCCTTGACTGGACCACTCAGCCCACCCACCCAGTTTCACCAAACAAAAGCCTTCCTTATATAATAAAACCAGTAGTGACATCAATAAACCTCCAAAACCAAAAGTTCTTAAAATGGTGAAAAGAATACTGTGATCAACCCTATCAAGCATTTGCCCCTGATCCAGTGAAATGATTCCAACATCAATATTGTATAATTTACAAATGTCAAGTAAATCTAAAATATTGTCCAAAATGGATCTGTCTGGTACACTCTTAGATTGGTCTCTGTGGATAATTCATTCAAAAAAGTTTGGAAATCAATTTGAAAGCAGTTTGTAGTTCATCCATAATAAGGCCACTGCTCTCCAGTTCTTAAGCGATGCCTACTTTCTTCATTTTGGCAAAAGTGAGAGAACTGCATATCGAAAGGTTGCAGGTAGCGGGCCTGTCTGAGAACGTTCCCGCAGCACTTCCCTCAGATGTGCTCCCAAACACCTCCAGAAGTGTTTGTAGAAGTCCGCAGGTAGTCCATCCATTCCAGCGGCTCTGCCAGAAACCATCTAACCCACAGCAGCAGTGAGCTCCTCCAGCAGGATGCTGGTCTCCAGGACAGTTCAGTCTTCGGGGCTGAGCTGAGAAAGACCCTGAATCAGCGTGTCAAGGCACTCTCCATCACAGTCCTCTCTCCTCTAGAGGACACTGTAGAACCCTATGGAATTTTGTGTAAACTTAGTAAAGTCAATCGTCACCTTGCTGCCAGGGAGACAAAGATAGACCATTTGTTTTGGCCTGAGAAACACACTTCTCCAGGTTGGAAAAAAAACAGGTGGGAGCATCCAAGTATTTGACACGGGTTAATCATGATCCGACCAAGCCCCTTTAACTCTTTCTTGTAGAAGATAACTAAGTGCCTATTTCTTTTGTTTAAGTTTGTGACGGTTTGTGCTGCTGGGAGTGAGAAGGTAATTTTTTAAATCTCTGATTTCATTTTCTAAATGCTGTATTACTCTTTGGACTCTCACTGTGGAATGGCTTGTATATTGCTGACAGAAAAACTTAGAATTTTCCTTGACTTGAAATCCTTCTCCCTTCCTCTCCAGATTCCCCAAATGGTCACAAGGACAAAAATCACTGTCTTGAATATGGAACAATTTTACTTTAAAGTGCCAGTATGAGGTGCCTTTAGTGGCTGTTGAGTTATAAAAATCCACAGTCACTAAGTGATGATCAGTGAAATCTACAGGGTAGATGTGACTGTCTAATAAACAATGCTAAAATTCTGCAAAATGTATATCCTGTCTAGTCGTGCTGCACTAACATTCCCATCTGACATCAGGAACCGTGTGTATTGGAGCGACAATGGCTCAGGTGGTAGAGCGGTCTCCCAGTTATCTGAAGGCCACCGGCCACCGCAGTCCACATGTTGAGGTGTCCTTGAGCAAGATACCAAATCCCATGGTTCTCCCAATGGCTGTTCCATTGGTGTGTGAATGATTGCATGAATGGTTACTGCTCCTGATGGGCAGTTGGCACCTTACATAGCAGCCTCTATCATCACTGAAAGAATGTTTGTGTGAATCGGTGAATGCTGTCTCGCATTGTAAAGTACTTTGAGTGGTTAAGTAGTCTAGGAAAGCACTTTATAAGTATAGTCCATTTACTATTTATTTTTTATTGTGGGGATGTTTGAACCCCCACACATCAATCATACCTAACTATGTAAACACTGTGATATGGTGGAGGACTGCAGGTGGGGTTCTTCTCTTGTTCTATCTATCATAAAATGTTTAGTGTCGTTCCAGTCTGCCCCAATCGCTATAGATTAATTATGATCCAACTGCTTTATGAAATCATTTATCTTGTAAAATATTCAGTCCTTTCTGAACCCTGATCTGGAGTATAAATGTTAAGAAAACAGAAAGGTATGCTCTATAATTCAGCATTGACGACTAGAGCCCTGCCTGTGACTAACTCTGTGTTGGAAATTATATTATTATCCAGTCTTTGCGAGAGAAGACTATTGAATTTGACAGGAAATTTACTGTCCTTCCACCATAAACCCAGTCTGTCTCATTCCCCGTGTCACTGTGTATTTCCTGCAGAAACACAATATCTAATTTTTTGTGTGGTCCTTTCTGAAATAACTGCTTTTTACTGTCGATCCCGAACACCATTAATATTTAAAGAGCCTACTATCACCTTATGCATAGATTACTGAGAGAGGATGAAGTAGATAGATAGAGGAGGCATTAAGAGGAAAACCACCCAGTTAGTCCCACACAAATAGATCTTTTTGTTGCTAGTGCTGCAGCTGCACTGCAAACGTCATTTGACACTGTTGCCCCTCTGAAAAAGAAGGTAGTGAATCAGAGGAGGATAGCTCCATGGTTTAATACACCAATACATAGCTTTAAGAAGTCAACACAACAGCAGGAAAGGAAATGGGGATCCACCAGCCTAGATGTATTTTGCGTAGTCTGGAAAGGTAGTCTTCTAATCTTCAAAAAGGCCATCCGTAATGCCAGAACAAAGTATTACTCAATACTTTTAGATGAGAATATAAATAACCCGAGGTTTCTTTTGAGCACTGTAGCCAGGCTGACACAGAGTAACAGCTCCATAGAACCACAGATTCCTTTAACCCTTAATAATGGTGATTTTAAAAACTTTTCACAAAATAAGATTGTAACAATTAGAGATAAAATTCATCAGCTTACAGATGATGTGCTGTCCGGTCCAGCTGCCCTAGAACTAACTGTAAGACTTGACGTTCCGAAAATTTCCAAGATTTGAACGGAGGGCAGAGCCTTCAGTTATCAAGTTCCTCTCCTTTGGAACCAGCTCCAAGTGTTGGTTCTGGAGGCAGACACCCTCTCTACATTTTAAAAATAGACTTAAAACCTTCCTCTTTGATAAATGTTATAGTTAGGGATGGCTCAGGTCACACCTGAACCGTCCCTTAATTATGCTGCTATAGGCCTAGCATGCTGGGGGACTCGAATGATGCACTGCATTCTCTCTCCTTCTCTGTTTATCTCCCTTCCTCTCCATGAATTGACATCACAGCATTCCATGCTCCTTTTTCACAAAGCTTATAGTTACGGCTGGCTCAAACTTAGTTTACCTCTATTTTTGTATAATTTATGCTAAATTCATGCCCCATAAATGCACTTCTGACTTTATTCCCTCCCTGGAGTCCTTGTGTCTGGGAGTCTTTGTTTTCTATCGCCCGGCGGGTTTCCAGGAAAGGTGGTTGTTCTGGGTCCTGGTTCCTGGTTGTACCGAGCTCCGGATCATGGCTACATCTACTGCGGGGGGCCTGCTGGACTCAATCTTTTACTGCTATCACTAATAATCATATATCCAATTCTAACTACTTACCTAGGACTACTACTAATCTATGTACTGTAATACATCATCACATACCATCATCATTGTTAGAGCTGTACACAATGTGTTTATTTTTGTTGATATGCTCTATACTATATATATATATATATATATATATATATGTGTTTTTTTTCCACTCCAATGCTGATGACACACCCACCTCCCTCCCCAGTCCCTAATCAAATGCCTACAGGAAATAAAAACATGGATGTCATCCAAGCTCCTCAAACTAAACAGCAGCAAAACAGAGCTCATGGTTGTGGCCCCTATGGCATTGCTCCGGAAGGTCGGAGATCTCCTCCTAGACGTGGCTGGTTGCTCCATTTACCCATCCTCCGAGGTCCGCAACCTAGGCATCATCCTGGACTCCACCCTTTTATTTCAATAATGCAACTCTGTTGCAGAGTCCGTCATACACACCTATATCACCTCCCGTCTGGACTACTGTAATGGAGTCCTGTCCGGGGTACCCAGCAAAGCCCTGGACCGGCTCCAGTGTGTCCAAAACTCAGCAACCACTGAAAGGGTTGTCTCAGCTACATTGTGTCTACAAAACTTCCTCTTGAAGGAGGATTAGTGGTAATGGGGGAAAAGGTTGCTCTATTTTTGGTTTAGAGTGATTTCACTTCTGTTTTACCACTTTTGTTTGGTTCATATAGATTTACATTAATAATTATCTCATCAAATAATTTATATGAGAATACAAGATTCCAACTAATCAGTTCCTGCCAAAGATGGCGAGGAAACCATTCACCGCTATGATTCTCTCATTCTCATTCATTATTTTGTCAGCAAACTGGATAAGCTGGCGGTCCTTGTTGCTTCAAGGAGCTGCATCAGAAGGGCTTCACCCTCTTATCGGGTGGATATAATGGAGGACAGGCAGCGTGTAGGAGATGTTCACATATTGATATTAAGATTATGTCACAATAACGCTCTCCTCAATTTGAGACTGTTACCATCAGATTTAATTAATTTCATGTCTCTGGGGAATCAATCATTCATCATTCATTCTGGTCACTGTAGTAACTTCCGCGCATGCCCTCTTTGTTGTATTCTTCTTCGGGGCCGATGTTGGCGGTCTGCACCCAGCGCATTGAAGCATTATCGCACCCTTATGAACGGGAGTGTGGATCCTCTGCGCATGTCTGAAAGCATTTCAGATTAGAATTTGATAGAAATACCACAGTTTTTGTTATTCTACACAGTTTTTGTGGGATAGGACCAGAAGGACTCGCCGTTTAGCACAGTTAAGGTAGTCAGTGGACCAAAAATAGGGAAAAAAATTGATTTTGACCCCAGAGAGGGATGGATTATGTCGGTAAAATGCCACATATGTCGTAAATAGGGTTTTATTTCTAAATATGCTGACATTCTGAAGGACAATACCAGTTTATCAGTGGTTGACTTTAAGATTAAGTGCAGATTTGTTGGGGACCAAGCCAATAATCGAAAACCAGATAATAGAATAGAATAGAGCAGAAAACCGTTATTATTCCCAAGAAGGGGAAATTTAGTAGCTGCAGCAGCTCCAGCACACAGATATTCTAAAATAAAAAAAATACACATGTAAGTTAAGATACAATAAAGTGCGTGCAAATATATGAAGAAGAAAAAAAACGTGAAGAGTCCGATCCCTAATGGATTTAGATAGTAGATATGATAGAAATTAAAATAGTCCAGTTAGAGATGTGCAAAAGTTGTCCAGGTGCAAATGTGCAAAAGTTCTCCAGCTGTAGATGTGTAAAAAGTTGTCCGGGTGCAGATGTGCAACAGTTAGGTGGTAATAAGATCCCTTCTGAGTAGAGTTCACTAGAAACTTTTCTTTTTAAAGATAATTATCCATTATATGCTCAATGAATATTTATCGTACAGCAAATGATATATAATTGGACCCAAAAGTGTGTAACTGGATAAAAAATTGCAGGGTAGGATCTTGCAACACTAGCAAAAATCTAAAAAGCTAAGTTGCGAAAGCAAGGCTTTCAGATTCTTAACCTTCTGGTGTCCGAGGTCAGGCTTGTTGTGTTGGGGGCCTTTTTGAACCACATTAAGTAATGTTCAACATCCCCATGTTTGACATAACTTATTGCAGCACAGAATCAATTTTATGACCTTGCAGCTATTTTTCACTTTAACAAACGTTAGTAGTAGACTGAACTCAAAAACATAGGGTTAGGGATCACAAGGTCATGATCTGAGGATCCAAAGGGTTAAGGACCTCTCAAAACCAGAACACAAACTAAAATTAATCATAAAATACCATCATGTCACAAACTAGTAGTTACCCTAAAAGTATTACAGATTGCGCTAAAATTAACATTTCCATTAACACTTTAAAATAGTTCACCAATATGCAAGAATAAACCTTAATGTCTACATAAACCAGACTAAATAACATAAATTACAAATATAAAACAAATATATCTAAATGTACAATGCTTTAATGAACCATATGTGGGTCTTTTTTTGACAATGTGTGAATGGAAAAGTTGATCCAAAAATGCATTTCTTGAAAAGAGTTAACTGTGTGTGGGTTAATTCACAATATATCTGGCTATGAATACCAACAAAAGCAATATGTGAAGTCTTGTACGATGTATGTCGTGTAATGATTGTTTCCTGACCAGATTTGTAGAGTGAAAAAAACATCTCAGACATACATCAAATACTGAGAAGTCTAAAAAGATGTAAGTATTTTCCCCCTCTCACAGCAGACAAAGGTATTAAGACTAGAGGAACCAGAATAATATTTTCTCCTTAGGCCATCTGCCTCCTGAACTCCCTTGATATAGTAGTTCACGCCACTCGGTAAATTATTCCTCGCCAACAACATGGCAGTAAGGCAGATGTTTTTACCCTACAGGCATCTCTGATAATAACACCAAAGGTGTGAATTTTTTTTCCATAACAATCTTATGTATGGGAATTCTATTTATATATTCATCTGTTTTATGTGTGTGTTATTCTGTTTACTGGGGGGTTGGTGTTGTTCTCATCTCTGTGTGAAGCTCACCACGCTATTTCTAATCACCAACTTTGACATGGCATAAAGTAGTGCATTGAACAAACACTGGATAACAGGCATAAAGGTGGTGGAGATTGCTTTAATGTTCTTGTAGCATAAACTTAATTGTGACTCACATCATTCCATTTATCAGAGACATAAAACCAAAGCCAAGATCATCAGCAGAGTGTGTAACGGAATCCTATTTCAGCTCCTAATTAAAGCAGTTTATAGGTGGTCCGTTCCGCCTTTTCTGCTCAGCTGCATGCTGCTCAAAGATTTAGACATGTGCATTCCTCCCATTACACTCTGCCGACGGCTTAGTTTATGTCGTGGATGGTCCACTCCTTCTGAATAGAAGAAAATAAAGATTTAACCCAGAGGTTTCAAATTGTAGTGTTTCAGGGAGAAAACAGCTTTTCCTTTTACTAATTCACTAATTTTATTTGCAGAAGTGATGAGCAAATAAATCTACTACAAATATCCATTAACTTAGCATCTACTGGAGCCACACGGAAGCCGTCCTTTAATGAAGCAATTCCAGAACCAGTGAAGCTCCACAGAACAAGACATGCATGGAATAATCTTTTCATGTGGACAACTGTTTTTCTACTCCTTCTCAAGGAAGCAGCTTGGTAGAGGATCTGAGATCATTCCTTTCAACTGAGGGATCGGAGATTCACAAACTGGCCAGTCAGAGTGGTCCATTGGACTATCTGCTTCCCTTTAACACCAGGGCAAAACTGAAAAAAACAGCGATCTGGAGAGATGCAACCAGTATAGAAGCCAAGGTCAAGGCTCATACTTGCCTCCGCCCAGCAGCTGCAATATACCTTAAACCAAATTGGAGGAGGACACAGAAAATTCAGATCAGATTAGAACAGTATATATACATATATATATATATATATATACAAACAAACTGTTTATGTTTATACTGTATAAGTGTGAATGGATCCCATTGACTCCTTTGCCCCTGTCCTTGTTCATGTCATCAAGTTTATGCTAGTCACGCCTCCAAAACAGAAGCTATTGGCAACAATGCAGCATTTCCAAGTAAAACTAGAACGCAACAACGCTCCTATTTTGATTTGCAAAATATCGTGCAACTCTATGAATCCATTGCAGATTCAAATCTGTACTTATCTTTAGGCTATTTTGTGGTGATATAGAAATGAAATGTTGAAATAAAATCATGATTAAAGATATCTGATGACGTGAAATTTGCTATAAAATGCAAAAATTACAATGTGGATCATCAGCCAGGAGGTCGTGCATACAGGACAAGATTTGACAAGGGTCACGCTTTTTCATCGTGCATGGTGATGTTATTATTCTATGTTATCTACTCCTAGATGTACTCATGTGTTGGTCTTACAATGAGGTATGGTTAGACACATTTCTTTCTTCAGGCAGCTGAGAGCCACAGAACCACTCACCAATAAAACCTAGTTTAAGGTAATTGGTGAAGTGTTTTTAGGATATCTAAAGTGCATATTATTTGAGACACACCAATATAAACATACAGTAATCAGCCATAATATTATAAGCACGGACAGGTGAAGTGAATAAGTGAATAACCTGTCAGTGGGTGGGATATATCCGGCCTTGAAGTGAACATTTTGTCCTGAAGTTGATGCATTGGGGGAAGGAAAAATAGGCAAGAATAAAGATCTCAGCAGTTTTGACAAGAACCCAATTGTGATTGCCTGACAACTATGTCAGTGCATCTCCTGAAATGTCGGTCGTGTTGGGTGCTCCTGGTCTGCTGTGGTTAGAACCTACTAAATTGGACTAAGGAGGGACAGCTGGTGAGCTGGTAACCAACAAAATGGCTAGCTCTGCTGTCTGATCCCACAGAAGAACAACAGTAAGGCAGATTACTGAAAAATAAATGCTGGTTCTGATAGAAATGTTTCAGAATGCACTGCAGAGCTGTACTACGTAGTTTGTTTTCATGTTATGGCAATTATATGCAAATATATTTACTGATATGTTAAACACTATGAAGGAATTGGCTCTAACATCATCCACACTCTCAAGCTTGTACCTCATGCCTAAATGGCAGAGAAAGATTTACCACTACCACGGGCAATACAGAACCGTCAACATACCCACAAAGGGATGTGCAGCAACCGTCCTCCCTTTGATAAGTTAAATATTGGTGTTTCTGTTATGCATTCAACAGAAGATTGATGTTGAATGCATCCACACATTTGTCTGCTAGAGACGAGTAGGGCTTTTTACATAGCAGTGCCAGACGTCAGGCAGATGCAGGTGTATCTTTTGAAGGTAGAGGGAGAAGGATTGGTTTCATTCATGTTTTGCTTAAAAGTCGTCTGGCTTTTCCAAACGAGTTTTGTTTCCATCCACAGTTACCTCAGGTATCCTGCTGGCTAACAGTATCAGTGGTGGTTGCTGTTAACCTGGGCCCGGTCCTGTTTGGAAATGAGTTGTATGTTCTGCATATTGATTTGGCATAGGTATACACCGCATACCCTGCCTGATGCAACATTTACTCCAGCTTGAGACCGGCGTTAGAAGTACACTGATTTGTGATCCCTTTGTGGCTACGTTGTTTTGCTCAAAACACGCTCTTGAATAAATAAGGAAATTAATTCAGCAATATCTAAATGGTTAATTTCCAGAATACCACCGCCATAACTTGTTAATGGCTAGACATGCCCTAACTGCAAATGCAGAAATTGGCTTTCTGTTGCCCTAACTCAAAGATATAAAAATTAAAATGTATAATACTTGAAATTATTGTCATATGCCTCTGCAGCCATAACTTTTGCTGAAGATCTATCTTCCACATTTATTCTCTTCATGGCTTTTTTGATTGATAGTCTTTAGTCATTTGCTTTAAAAATAGAGATTTCTCCAGGACATTTTATCTTCGTCACACATTTAAGTAGTAGAGGAGTCCACCTAAAATGTTCCTTTGTGAATATCAAGTTTGGGAAGAGACATATTTATTATTGTAGCATATGATTCCAGAGTAATGGCTGAGACTATGAAAGCAGCCCACATGAAGCCAAATAAGCTTATGTTGTGGCATTATTGTACTGTGAAGTGTTTTTATTATTACTGCCACTGACACTCATTAATTGAGTTTATGATGGAGACATGGAATCAGACATAGGGGGTGCGAGACTGCCAGCCTGACTGGAGGACCAGCATTTAATTGCCCAGGGGTTTAACTTGGTGGCAAATTTCAACAGTGGAGGGAACCATAAACACATAGTGACATCATTTTTACAGTTACCACACTGTGTTAACAACATTGACTTGATATATATAGGTCAAAGCAAAAAACATGTCTATACCCAATTAAAACACTTTATTTGCCACCATGAGTAGAGTTGTCCTGTAACCTGTGACCCCTTCAAAGGGGGCCTATACTGATGGGGGTTTTCTGCAGACAAATTTCTAAGTAAAAATCTCATTAGAAAGCCGATAAGGTTGATGTGGAATTAAAATAGGTAGGAAATCCCCCTGTGAGCAGAAAACTGTAAATTACAATACAGAAGTGTCTGTGTCTAGTGTGATGTCATATGTCTAGCAACGGTTCCTTAATATTGGACAAACATGAAATCTATGCCTATTCTGCCACAGAAAGGGTATATCGCTGAAAGCCCAAAATCCCCTTTGTTGTCCATGTGTTGCACCGATAAACAAACAGGACGTCTTCTTTCCTTTGCCAAACTTATTTTCCCAGTGCTGTTTAGTTATTTTTGGGATTATATGTGAAAAAACAGTGTGTTCTATTAAAAAAGTTGCCCCTAATGAGTAAAAATATGAACCATTAGAGTAAAATAAAATGCTCAAAAAAAATGAAGGGAACACTTAAATCTTAGTTCGGATCTCGATGAAAGAAACATTGAAGTTGAAAATAATTATGATAAATTGCGTAATTTTCTTTAAACAAAATTATGCAAGAACGATCAATGGAAATCAAACCAATAAGGGCTTGATTCAAATTAAACCAAAAATCAAAGTGAAAAACTTAAATCACAGACTGATCAAACTGTTGTGATGAAACAAATTTTAACACAACAACTCATAATTTGACCCAGGAGTGTGTTTGAGCCCCAGATGCCAAAGGGCCCTCCTGGAACTGTCTTGCGTTGACCCTGATGATAATGAGGATGGTGTCCTGGGGGATCTCCTCCCAGACCCGGATTAGGGATCTTTGAAAGAAAGTGTTCCAGGTTCCTCTGGACCAGTGTAAGGTCTGATAGTGGGTCTGAGTTTCATCTTGGTGGATAACAGAAGTCAGGGTACCATTGGCTTGCCCGTGGAGGTCTGTGAGACCATCCAAGCATCTGTTTCCCCAGACCATCACTGACCCACCACCAAACCGGTTCTGCTGGATGATGATGCACTAGCATTACGTTCTCCACAGCATCTCCAGACAGAGCTGGACTACCTGAGCAGCGTCAGTGGGCTGCAGGTACTGCCTCATGTCACAAGCAGTGAAAAAGACACCAGCAGAACAAAAATTAGAAAAGAGTGAGTCAGGAAAGGTAAGTGGCGAGAAATGGATTGTGGCCACCACCTGCAGAACCTTTCCTTTTTTGGGGATGTCATGCTTTTGCCTCTCCATTTCACTGGTAGTCACTTTAATTTGCACAAAAACAGGTGAAAATGTTTCACAATCAATTTGTGCTTCCTAAATGGACAGAATGACACCCCCAAAGTTTAATTGGCTCGGTACCATACTGCGATGTTTAAGTTTTCCTTTGTTTTTTTGTGTATTGGTATATACAAGATATTTGTCCTCAAGTTAGGATCTGCTCGAGGTTTCTGCCTGTTAAAAGGCAGTTTTTTCTCGCCATTGTCGCCAAGTGCTTGCGCACGGAGGAATTTTTGGGGTCTCTGTATATAATTATATAAAGAGTTTGGTCTAGACCTGCTCTTTCTGGAAAGCACCTTGAGACAACTGTTGTTGTGAATTGGCGTTATATAAATAAAGAGTGATTGATTGATTGATTGAAGTTGATCATAAGCACCAAATTTGGACTGAATCAGACCAACGGTTCGGAAGAAATGTTCTAAAAACTTGACTTTTTTAGACGTTTTTTTTGTAAAAAGCTGGTCCTAGTGAGTAAAATATGAACTATTGGATGATCTGTCCTCCTAGTGGTGTGTCTCATAAACTAATGATATGATATTTCAAAGAGAAAATAAAACTAAAGTAAACTAAAGTAATTTATCTTGTCACACAAGATATTTTTTTCATCAAGGGACTTAAGGGACTCCGTAATCTACCTCTCTTTATAATTAAAAAATATTAAGAGCAGCGTCTCATTAAAAATAAAATACATAATAAAATATGTATATTATTTAGCGCTTGGTCAGTTAAATAATTAGCAGACCAAGCACTAATTATTTTTCCACATTGTTGTGAGGCAATAAAACTTCAGACCACACCTGAAAGCGTTTGTCATTTATCAGCCAAAGTGAACACTAATGTTCAGGGTGAGCAGAATGAAAGGAATAAATCAAACTGCAGCCTATGGCTGTACCCATGGGTCCGCAGGTCTGTCTACATCTACCTAGGCGGCTCTTCATTTACTTGGGCAACATGTTTGGGAAACACTGAATAATTTTTGATTCATGGCGTTAATACAAAGGTCTGCTGCAGCGGATGCGGCGGTGGTGATGAGGATTTCATAATATCCCCGATTTTTTTGGGGTATAAATATGTGTGCAGTTTTCTCACACACCAGGCCGAGGTTGATTCATTGAAGTGCTGAAACAACCACTGCTCTCCGGAGAAATGTCAGTAATTAGAGCTCAACGTCAAGAGATGTTAAAGGCCAAATTGCTCCACAAACACAAAGTCACAGACACAAATAGTTTACAGTGAGGATGAGGAGGTTACAGAGAAAGCTGTCTGAGCTTTGGTATCAATCAATCAATAATTTTTTATATAGCGCCAATTCAAACAACTGTCTTTACAGAAAGAGCAGGTCCAGACCAAACTCTTTATATAATTGTCTTAGAGAGACCCAACAAATTCCTCCATGAGCAAGCACTTGGCGACAGTTGCGAGAACAAATTGCCTTTTAACGGGAAGAGACCTCGGGGGGGGGCAATGATATCAGCTATGCTAATCCACTTGCTTCCGCTTCTCCAGGGTCGCGCCACGGTGGCAGCAGGGGCCCCAGGTTGATAATGACAATAATAGTAATATAACATTTAGCAATAGCTCGGGAAATACTATAAAATAATAAAAGTAATAATAATAATTATTGTAATCATCATTATGATCATCTTGCAATTAGTGGACATCAATCAAGTCCACAGCAGCGGATGGAGTCAACAACCATATGACATTGCTGAGGTCCAAAGGGGGACCAAAACTTTTTCTTGGTCAAGAACTGTCTTTCACCCATACCCGTTTTTTATTTTCTCTCTACTGTTGCTTATTGTAAGAGTTACAAGTATTGTGGAACAGCAGCTCCACTCCGAGCTCCCTCCAGATGTCTGAGCTCCTCACCTTATCTCTAAGGCTGAGGCCTTCCCCCTATGAAGGAAGCTCATTTCAGCCACTTGTATCCTTGACCTCATTCTTTCAGTCACTGGGGAGTTTTCCTGGGGAGATGGACATCATCTTGCCGCCACCATGACCAAAAACTGGAGAAGAGGAAGAAAATGAGTGGATGGATATATGGATGGACGGATGGGTGGCTGGATGGGTTGGAAGGAGGGCTGGATGGGAGGAAGGCTGGATGGGTGGATGGTTAGCAATTGCATCAGTAGTCAGTGGGGACAGTGTAACCATAATCCAAGCAAGACACGACAAAAGGCTATAAACATGAAGAGGAAAACAGTCAAAAAATTAAGTGAAAAAATTAAGAAAAAACTTCTCTGGGACAGAAAACAAGTGCCCTCGTGACTCTGTGATGTAATGATCTGATTGTAGTGCCTTTATGACATGGTGACGTGGCTCTCTGATTTAATAGTTCAAGTTATTCCAAGGCTGGAAGGGAGTATTGTCTTCAATGCTGCACTGTTATCAATGAACGCCGATATAAACCCCCTTCTGCATAGGCGGGGCCAGAGGGGTGGCCAGACCATCCCTAGAATCTGAGTGGCCAACCCAGGTGCCACCCCTACCAAGAGTGCAACGTGATAGGACATTTGTCTTGTCTGTCAATTGACTATCATTTGTACTCTGTACAGGTTAAACTAACCTTTTACGGTGCTTAGATACCGGTAAAATTATCAATATTTAATTTCATCCATGCACATCTGCATTCGCCACTGTGGTTGTTAAGGTCGTGGAGCCACTGAAATTATAAGACAACTTCAGCCAACTCAGTTAGCTTAATGCTAACATGATGGGAATTGCCATTTTCATGCTAACAGAATTAGGAATGACGGCGCGATCATCATTAGATGATTAACAAGTATATACAATTAAACTATTTCACTTTACAGACATATACTTCAGTTAAACTTGAGGAAGGTTTTGCTTATGACACAATGCCCTGAATATTTTTTTAATGATGAAGAGGTGCTCCGTCGAACACTACTGTATTTTCCACATTCATGCACCATTTTTCAGGTACACACTAGTGAGCACATTTCAAGCTCATGAGTGTTTTGTTTCTTAAAATATTTGGAGATGGAAAATAATTTTAATATGTTAATAGTTAAGAGTTATTTATTTTCAGATATGGAATAGTCACCTCATGCTTCAGATGTTTATTTAGAATTGTCACAAATCTTCATTTATTTTGATATGTAAATAGTTATTTATTTGTTTTTATTTACTTATGTCTAAATAAGATGTTTAGAGTGATTAATCATTCACAAATGGTAATTAACTATAATTTGTAAATAGTTATTTATTTTAACCTAAGATAAATGATGGTTATCAATTTAAAGTACATGGAGTAAGTGATTAACTTTTGTTTGACTAGTTTATTAGTGAACCCATCCGTTACACGCTTTGCTCCACCCACAACTGTAACTTTATTACCAATATTGTTTACACTGTGATATTTATATTTGTCTAAGTGTAATAGTGATACTGCTCTAGTGCAATAATCTGAAGGACTACACTATAGTTTAAATTCAGAGCAAAGTATTCCATCTATGTTATACCATTGATTTGTTTTCTTGCGTTATTGTATTTGGGGTTTTGCATGCCTTTGTATTTGTTCTTATATGCTGCTAATCTAAGAGCTACCGAAATGTTCAATGTTTTGCAACAGTGATAATAAAAGTTCTATTCTATTATAGTCTATTCTATTCTTTATTGGAGCACTAGCAGTATTTAAGGTTCAGCAAAACAAACCGTGATATAATGCAGGGTATTCTAGCTCTTAATCCCAAAAGTGAAAGCTTTTTGATTGAGGAGAGAGTTTTACTTTGGGTTAGTATGTATGAATATGATCTTGATGATCTCAAACATGAACTATATCAGGCCAGTGTGTCAGGCAAGGAAGAAGTGATGAGAGCTTTAAACAGTCTTTCAAAACATTTCATTATCATATAGGTCAGGGCTACTGACCGATAGTCATTTAAATAGCTGGGTTGGGGTTTCTTTGGGACAGGAACTATAGTAGACAGTTTAAAGCATGTGAGGACAATGCAATCTTATCTTCAATCTTAGGACAATGGGGAGATTGAATGTTACTTTGAGGACACGTCCAGTAATCCCGTCTGGTTCCGCTGCTTTCTTGGAGGTTCACACGCCTGAGTGTCCTCCACACATCACACACTGTCATGCTGGATGCTGTTTCCTCTCTGCTTATTAGTATTACAGCTTGTCAGCAATTTGCCCGAAACTTGCATGAAAGATAATCAGGTTATCAGTCAGAGAGATGCCAACACTATCATGGATGAGGGTCTTGCTTTATAGTCCGCTTTGGTACATAGTCTCAGCCATAACCCTCTGGGATCAGCCTGCTGCCGTAGCCCTGTTTTGGCTCTTTTACTGCTCTGCAGATGTTATAAGAGGCAGCCTTGTAGCCTTCCATATTACCGGTTGCAAGCCCTGTGTTGTAGGCGGCGGTGCGGGACCTCAGAGCATTGCAGATGTTTTTGTCCACCCAAGGCTTCTGGTTGGGAAGCACCCGGATTAACGCACTGGGGGCCTTTTGGCTCAGCGTTTGTTTATATTTTTGTATCAGGAAGATGGCGGCATAGGTCAGATTTACCAAATGGAGGGAGAGATTTTGCCCTGTAACTGTCCTTGAATGGGGAGTAACAGTGGTCTAGAATCTACTAGAGGGGTCACTAGAGCCCCGTCATTACGTCACAGACGGACTAGAGTCAATTTATTATGTCATACACATAATATGACACTGAAATTAAATCAGAGAGGTTGTAGAGCAGGGTTGGGCAAACTTTTTTACAAAGGGGCGGTTAAAATTTGACAGATGGGGCGGGCCAGTAGCAGATGGATGGAGGGTGTTTGTGTGAATTAATTTTTGCCAGCTCATCAAAGTTTGGTGTCAGTTTGGTTGTGGCAATTTCTTAAAACAGATCTGAGATGTCCTTCAGTTAACTGAGCTCTGTGGCGTGGTTTGTTGATGTTCATGAGGCTGAACGTCTGCTCACACACATAGGTAGAGCAGTAGCATGCTCTGTGCCATCTTCCAGATTTTTGGAAAGGTGGCTTCGCTTAGTGAAGCATAAACATCATCCAGTTTGAGAGAGCTAAACTTCTTCTTTAAGGTGGAGTCACTTTGAAGATTGATCAGTTCCAATTGTAACTCCTGCGTTGCTGTTATAGGGTCTTGGGACAGGGGACAGGACATCATCTGAAGTGGCCTGTCAATTTTTCAAAATCCGCAACCAACGGCCGAATTCTCCAAGCAGGTTGTAAGGGGATTTGCTGTATTTTTTCAGATGTTGAGGGGCCTCTTTGAGCGTCGCTAATATTGGGAAATGAGAAAATGATTTTTTTGAAATTTTTCTTGAAAACAAAGTCGGCTTCGATTTGAAGGCTTTCACATTTGTCTATTTTGTGCACAAATTGATCTTCCCCTTGTAGCAATACAGTAATTAATTAACATACATATGGTCATATGTGTGTTAATATGTCCACAGCAAAATCACAAATTCAATCTGTGTCGCTCAGCTCAACTGCAAAAATGTGCCTATCTCCCCTTTTGAGCTCCAACACTTCACATGCTTTCCTCAAACTTAACCAGCGGACATGAGAGTGGAAAAGCAAGTCCCGGTGATCAGCATCGGTTTCCTCAAGGAACTGAATAAACTGAAGGTGCTGAAGTTCCCTCGCTCTTATGCAGTTAACGAGTTTAATGACTAAATTAAGTACAAGATCAAGCTGCAATACAGACTTACACAGGGCTTGCTGATGGATTATGCATCGTGGGAAAATTACATCCTGGCCTGGCCTCTTTCACTTTATTCTGGATTATTTTTCGGCAGACCACGTTTCTTCCTGTTGGTGATCCATCCGTGCTGACATTGGCAAGTTTACACCAAGGTAGCTTTAGCCTCTCGATAACACCAGACTTCCAGAATGCCTTGGTTATCCTAAAATTGTCATTTATTCTTCTGATAAAAATTAAGAGCTGAGAGATGTCTTTTAAGCCGGTACTTTCATCCAGCGCTAATGAATGTAACTTAAACGACTTTGCTTTATTTTTGTTAACTCGCTGGTTATATCTTCATCAGTTAGCTCTACAAGATGAGTCACGAGTCATTTTTTTCAAATTTGTTTTTGCTCTCCGGACACGAGGGACCTGCTGTCTCTATCATGCATTCTTTCAAAAACTCCCCTTCGGAGAAAGGTTTGATGGCCTTTACTAATTTGAATGCCAGTAAATAACTCGCCTTGGTAATTGACTCTTGAATAGCAGTCTGTCGGTGAAAAAGTTTTTGCTGAGTCTGCAAATTGGCTAACAACCTCTGAGCAGTAGCCGCCCGTTCTTGCGGTGACTGCTTAGTAGCGTAGTTAGCATGCTTTGTGGAAAAGTAGCAACTGATGTTTTATTCTTTGAAAACTGCAACGAGTTCTTGGCAAATAAGATACATACATACATACATACAGCCATTGATCAAACTACGGTGAAAAAATATTTAGTTGTCCACTCCTTATTAAACACTTGGCACTCACTGTCGACTTATTTTTTTTTTTGCTCCACTCGTTTTTACCAAAGGACCCAAAGCCGGAAGTACATTAATCACACCTGCGTGGAACGGGTCAGATAATGATGGACCAGACTCCAACAAATGTCAATTTTGTTGGGAGTGTGCCATCTAGAGAGGGATCTTCAGACGTTGCAGGAAAAATGGCATTGCAGGAAAGAGGCAAAATTAAATCACTTTTTACTATAACTTGGTATTAATATTTGTCGGGCAAGACAAAAAAGCCCAACTATGTGGCCTTCGGGCCGTAGTCTGCCCATTTCTGCTTTAGAGCCACATCATTACATCACATAAAACATCTCATATCATATACCAATACAGTGTCCAATTGGTCTGTGAAATAACGACATGGCTCTAGTGTCACTGGGATGTAATGAAGTGTCTCTAGTGTCAATGTGATGTATTGATCTGGCTCTAGAGCAGAGGTGTCGTATTTACTGCCCGCAGGCCAAAACCGGCCCGCCAGAAGGTCCAATCCGGCCTGTGGGATATATTTGCCAAGTGTGAAAATTACATAGAAGACAATTACATTATAATATTCAATAGCAGTTGCTATATTGAATATTGTCCACTGGGGGTCGCACTGTTTCAATAAGAGCAGCGGAAATAACACAACACTAAGACCCACAACTAAACAACAGCTGGCAGCAATGCACCATCTGGTTCAATAAATGGTAGTTTTGCCTTATCGTTATTAAGATGTACTTGACGTACTCTTTTGTTGTCAAAATTTCCTTCTGTGGCGTTTAAAGGCACTGAACATTGTGCAAAATAATACCAGTCAGCAACTTCAGTACAATTACATTGTGAAATACTATATTTTTCAGTTCCAGATACCTGTGACTAAATGTACTGTGCCTTTGTAGATTCACTGATCTGTAAATTGTAATGCATATTTGTAAATAATTAAGTGAGGCATAATATTGTTGAAATTGCACGTATTTTTCTAGAGGAATTTCGGGTAGCTCATACTATGTTGTATGTATGTATATGTGTATGTATGTGTATCATTCACCCATTCACACAAACATTCATACAATGATGACTGAGGCTGGCATGCAAGGCGCCACATGCTCATCAGGACCAGTAACCAGTCAAAGCATCTACACACGCCAATGGAACAGCCATTGGGAGCAACTTAGGGTTCAGTAACTTGCTTAAGGACACTTCGACATGTGGACCCAGTGGCCAGGGATTGAACCAGTGACCTTCAGATAAGTTGAAAACCACTTTAAGAGCTGTGCCCCGATGTAGCGAATGATGCAGCACTAGTGATTTTGTGACATATGACCTGTCTCAATTTGTGTCTGTTGTGTAATGACTGGCTCCAGTGCCTCTCGAACATAATGACGTGACTCTGTGACGTATGATGTGTCTGTAGTGCCTTTTTCGACATAATAACATTCAACACTACAAAGAAGGAGAAAACACATGGAGAAATATTCTTTCAAAAATAATATATGAAAAACCAGTTACTGCAGGATCAGGATCTAAGAGCGCCTCTTGCTATTTGACATTCTTTTTATTTCCCACTGAACTCTCTCGTAGTGCACGCATACATATCTCCTTGTTTTAAACTTTAAAGATAAACAGCCTGCCTGGCTTATTCTATTTTATTGTATGTGCTGTTTCTACAGGCCTAAGAGAGCATTAACCATATATTAACCGCTGCCCCAGACACGAGAGAGGAAATTATGCATTTACTCACACCTGAGATGATTGCATCTCATATTGCTCTCTTTGTTTTTTTTTGTCTTACACGCCCCGAAGAGGGGTTAAGCATACATATGTTGGTGATTTTTGGTGTTTGTAGCCCATCAAATTAAAGGCCTTGTCCATTTTAAACTGTCTTGAGTGCCTTTAACCTGGATTTTGTTATTATTCCACTCATGTAAGTGTAACCATCTGTTGTGATAAAGTTTCATCACAAGTCAGAGACAAAATAAAACCATTCTGTGTGGCTTTTGGTTTCATTTATTGAACTTGTTTAATAGTTTTGAGTCCTCTCACAGAACTTTAGGAACACTGTACACTGCATAAAAGGAATTTCAAGAAAGTGAAAAAGAAAGCCTTGTTTATAGATTTATTATTTACATTTATTAAAAAGAACAGTCAGTTTTAAGTTACTAGTTTTAAGCTAGTTTTTCCTCACCAATGTTATCAAATGTCATTGAAATGTCTAACTTCCTGAAATAGACAGAAACCGGTGCACAACTGTGCTGTCCGTGAAGAGAACCAGTAAGGTCTTTTAAAGAATAGAATTTCAAGTGAGACTGTGCTTGGACTGAAATCAAACATTTAATCACCTGCTGCCAAAGGCAGCACTTTAAAAATAAAAAGTAAAATAAAAATGAACACATTCCAGCCAGCATTTGCCAAAATACTTACAGCTGGGGAGCATTCAACCAACGCCACACCAACGTTCATTTGTTCCCATCATTTCCCACGTCTGTATAGGAATAAGAAGTCTTTATTCAGTGCCAAATTTCTAGCTTTGCTTCATCTACTCTTAGTGGAGCTGGAATTTCACCCCTGGAAGCTTGATAACAAATTCAGAAGCATGAATCCTTACGCTGTTGTGGTGGATAAGCCTGTCCTTTTCTCGTTCTGCTTTTCCTACATATCTCCCTCTCTCCCTCCATCTCTCTCCCTCTCTCTGACTCTCTCTCTGTTGGCCCCCTGTCTCTGGGACAGATGGTGAGTGTCAGCAGTCTGCCAGCCCTCATATCCTGCAATGGGCTTCTCCCATGGAGAGAGCCGCTTTCACACAGTGCCTGGGTGTGTCGTTTAAATCAAACGAAGGAAAGGAAGCAAACTGATGGGGGGGAAAGACTGCATGGCTTGGAAATAAAGCAGACAAGGAAAAAAATGGAAAAAAAGGATGACACAGGAGGAGGGAGAGGTTTTCAGGGTGGGATGAGACAGAGAGTGAAATGTGTGCAACGGTGATGGAGTGAGGAGGAAAGGAGAGTTAAAGACATGAAATTGAAAAGTGAGTAAAAGAGGATGAAGGAAGGAGGATTTCATGACTCAGATGGAGGCGAGGTAAGAGTTGTTTTTTTTGTCTTTTAAGTCAGACATATGCATATTCAGAGAAGCTGATTGCTTTTTGTTGCCATGGCAATGTAGTGGGCATGGGTGAGAGAGAAAGAGTGAGATATTTGACTTTTAATACCCTGCAGTGTAAGACGTCTCTTAAAAAAAACACTGCACAGCTTACACACACTAATGAAAGTAAATAAAGTGAGAGAGGGGTCCATCTGGATCCTCCTGAAGCTGTTCTGAGGGACAACTGATCATCAGAAAATTGTTACAGTGAACCTTTTTCATGATGTAATCTCTGTGCTGTTTGATACTCATTCCATGTTTGAGGGACTGTTGGACTCACATTGTCTCTTCTCCCCCTTTTTCTCTCCTCCTTACATCCATCCCCCATTAATGCATGTTACCAACTTAACACTCATGTTGTGTTCATTTCATGTTAAACAATTTTTCCCGGTCAAAAATGACTGTTCCATTAAGATTCATTATAAAGATTAATAATACCTATATTATAACTACTTGTTGTGTTCGATTTTCTTTTATCAACTTAAGTTCTTGTGAAAAGTTTTGAACTTTATTTGTTATTCATGGCTGTATGCCTCATTGATTTGATTTGAGTTCTGTTTTATCACAGACTACTTTGGTTCAAAGTTACCAAGGACATTTGTTTTTATACCATATAAGATTTTTATACAGTAACATAAATTAACACCCGGTCAAAAGTGGCCGGGGAGATTTTATTTGTGTACAAAAAAAATTATCCCAAACTACACTTGATAATTTTCACCATATTCCAATATCAATGTCTTTGTTACTGATTCAATCCTCCACCAGAGGTTCCCCAGACACGGTGAACCACTTCTGGGGAACCATGGTGACCATGGTGACCATGGAATGGTGGTCTACTACCATGGCGGGTGGTGAACCATGTCACCATTGTTCCTGATCTTGTGTTTACCATCTTGTGGGTTCTATCACACTTGTTCTACCTCCCTAACAAAGTGGACAGTATGAGCGGCAAAGGGAAATAAGCTGTTAAATACAGCATGACTTAACAAATCATTGTAACTTAAAGGTAGCCTTTCCAGTAGCTTCATCAATCAAAGCGCTTTACAGAATGAGCCGGTATTCAATCATTCACACATAGTCATATCATGGTGGTAGCCTTGAAAAACTATGGTGCTCAGGAGTTTCTGTTGTACTTAAAGCAGATTTATCACTCTCTCTCTCGGCTTTACGACATCAGCATGGTTTGATTTCGGCTGTTTTGCAACTTACAACATCCTTTTGCACTAATTTGGTTTAATTTGATTTGATTTATTATTAAAAAACTCTTGTCTATAGTTAAAAAAAGTGTGTCTCCCCTTTTTTGTTGTGGCGTTCTGAGCCGGGTCATTACATGAATCATTGTACAAATAAAACATGACCGCATCAGTGTGTAGAGATTTGTGAGGACTGTGTTTTTCATGCATCTAAAGTAAGGTTCTCCTGACTTCCACATGGCTGGCTGTTAATCTGCATTCACTGACAGAGAACAGGGCTGCTTTATCCACTGAGAATAATTGCAAAGGCTATAAAATAATTAATATAAAAAGAAAGAAGTGATGGGAATGCTTTTTTTAAAATCCCTCATTCACCTTTTTTCTGCCTCCGCCTCCTCCTCTTCAGCTGTGATTAGAGCATACACAGCTTCCCAGCAATCTAGCACATTTCTTCTCCGTCAAACTCAAATACTTCAGACACACAAACACCTATCTGAATGTTGAGAAAAAGAAGTTAGATAAATCCATACTTGCTCACACACACCTGCTGAGGGGAGATAAGTGTTGGTGCTGTGAACAGAGCCAGAGTATTCTGAGCCTGTGAAGTGGAAAGCTGCAGCGCTGCTTCCCTCAGCCTGACGGCTAACAGCAACACCACCACAAGCAACCGTACACCTCCATTCTGGCCCCAAACTGTGCCTGCACATTGCATAAAAGCAAAATAAACTAAGTCATAAAGAGACGGCTGTGAAAAAAGAAAATGCATAAAGTTGAAATCGGCTTGAGATGGTGAGGTAGAAATGATATTTCAAAATCAAATATTCTTATGCCAAGGTCTCTTTAAATTCTTAAATTTAAGTCAGTCGAAAAATGAATATGGAAGGATATACTATAGATGGACATAGTAGAATGCTCAATAGAAAATTATCTTTATTGTATCCCCAAAAATTCGGCTAATCCGACGTCCTCAACTGACCTTCAGATCCTTTGTTTTAAAGTGATAAGTCAAAAAATGTTTTATACCCAAATAGACCTTAGTGCTGGAAAGAACTGTGTTTTTGTTTGTGTGAAAGTTCGGCTATATACCTCCGACACTAGAGGGAGCTTTTTTGGGGGGCCATAAATTCTCAAGTACTGTTCCTATTTTGTCCTAAGATTGGTGCATATGAATCGACTTAAGGATATTGATTGATGTTACACATTGTTTTTCACTTTAATAGTTTATAATTCACTCACTAGGGGGAGGTTTTTACAAAAAACACATTTTTTAGGACTTAATTCATTCTTTTCAAATTTTATACCCAGATAGACCTTGGTACGAGGAAGAATTTAAGTATTTTTGGGAAAGTTCGGCTATAATTTCAGACACTAGCAGGAGCTTTTTCTACACATGTTTTTGGCCATAATTTATCAACCGTTAGTATGATTTAGTCCAAATTTGGTGCATATGAATCGACTTGATTCTATCTGGTATACGTTTTTTATAGTTCATGTCTTACTCACTAGGACAGATTTTTAGCCTAAGCCTAAGAATGGACTGTATTGACCTGTATGGATCACTGACCTGTACCATATTAACTAAAAGGCTAAAAGTTGGGTACCTTTTGAGAAACTAGGTTCAACTGTTCCAACAGTTCTACTCAAATTGCTAGTCTAATTATCATGTGATGAGATCAGCTAGTCAAGAGTGCAGTTATTCAAGCTGTGTATAAGTTGCTCCGAGTTGCTGGGCTTCAAATAATCAGCAAAACTTTTCGCGGATGTGAAACTATCTCTAAGTGGGAAATAGTTTTAAAAAATGATGCTTTCTATGTAGCTTCAAATGTACACAGGATAACAATCACCAATAGGTGGGTTCATTGGAGGAACCCCTTTATTCTGAATGACTAAGTTTAAAAGCTTAATGATGACGAGAATTCTCCATATATACAGCTCATTTAGAATAAAAACATACAAACAGAATGACATTTAATTTATTTTCAGACAAGTAGTTATGTTACCAAATACTTCCTGGTTTGTGTTCTGCAACAGCTTCAAGTCTCTGACCGTGCAGGAAGATCACTGGTGAAGATCTCACACCATGGAGGAAGAACACTGGTAAAGGTTTCTGATCATGGAGGTTCACCCCTGGTTAAGGTCTCTAACCGTGACTGAGACCACTGGTGAAAGTCTCTGACCATAGACGAAGACCACTGGTGAAGGTCTCTGACCATGGAGAAAGACCACTGGTGAAGGCTTCTGACCGTGGAGGAGGATGACCAGTGAAGGTCTCTGACCATGGAGGAAGACCATTGGAGTGGGTCTCTGATCATGGTGTAAATCTGGTATCTCAGGATGAACTTTGTGATAAGGAGTTTTTTTTTTTAAACATTACTTAGGATGATGTTAAAAATAATGTTTAAAGTAGCAATTCTGCTTACCAAACAACACAGCCTGGCTAGCTAATTTAATGTCAGTCTGGTTTATTTAAGCTAACTTAATGTTAGTCTGGCCAGACTAACAACTTAGATACAAATATCCATGGAACCAGAGTTATTGTCTCTGTCAACTGCTAATAACTATACTACTGTTTGCCTAATTAGCCCTTGAGATTGTTGGCCCTATTGTTCAATGTATTGGATCACCGGTGGAATTCAGCTTATCACCTTCACAGTGAGCAATGGTTAGAACCTGACTTTAACTGGACTCAGCATCCAAGACCAGTGCAGTCATTCTTTCTTTTTCTTAACTCAAGGATTTCATTGATTTGCTTACACAGATACTGTACACATAGGGCCTGATTTACCAATATACCTTATAAAGAGTGCTGAATTACGTGTGCATTCAAACCGATTTGCTTGTTTGGTTTGCGTGTGGTTTGTGAAAAACATTTTTCATTTGTCCGACCACAAGGCGGTCTCCATGGAATTGTCACTTTTGTGCCCCCTCACCAAGCCAAGACATCAAATCTACTTCAGGTATTTGAAAAACATTAACCCAGAAACCGTGACAGTCGAGCTCCAGCATCTTATTTTTGCAAAGCTTGTATCAGCTAATGATCGTCACGCCCCTGTAAAAACCATCACCTTCTCCCGCTCTGCCCCCTGGTTCACCAGCAAGCTATTGAAAATGAAGGCAGCTGGGACCACTCCTCAGACCACTCCTCAAAAATCCCGCTCTCGATCCAGAAGTTCTTGCAAATTACAGGCCCATTTCCAAACGCGCGTTCCTCTCCAAAGTACTGGAAAAAGTAGTTGCTGCCCAGCTCCAGGACCACCTTAAATACAACAACCTCTTTGAAATGTTTCAGTCTGGTTTCTGCTCCTCCCACAGCACAAAAAGAGTCTGCTTAGAAATGACCTACGGATGGCAGCAGATGCCGGCTCACCTTCTGTAGCTGTCGCATTTATTTTAATTACAAAGAAAATATTTTATTTCAATATTTGCACCTAATAGGCTATGTTAGTGACACCTATTGTTCATTTTGGGAATTGCTTTGAGTAGACAGTATGCAGCCTTTACATGATCAAAGAGCAGGACACATGCTGCATGGAGCTAAGGACAGAGGCCAGACGGAAGAAGATAGTTACCTATGATAAAGGGACATTAAAGAACTCCAACAACTCCTAAATTTCTGGTTAGATGGTGCACAGGGTATGTTGTTGTGTTTTAATTTCATTTGAACACAACATTATGTTTAGGTGGATTTATTTTGTTTTAATAAGATATTTATGTCTGTATTTTCTACTTCATTTTAGTTTTTCACTGTGTTTGCTGGTTGAAGAAGATAATAAATACTGGATAAACATCAGCTGGAGCATGCCTTATCTTTAACAGAAGAAAACCTTTGGGAGTGGTTATACCTTCCCTCCGGATTCTCCTTGATTTGTCTGTTGCCTTGAACACTGTTGACCGTGGAATAGTCCTATCACATCATCACACCATTGGACTCATCGACGCTGACCTAAACTGGTTTTAATCCTACCTCACCGACAGAACAGAATACATTTCCCTTGGAAGTGCAAGGTCCCGGACACACACACTGTCACTTGTAGGGTACCTAAGGGATCATTCCTTGGCACCATTCTCTTCATTCTGTAAATACTCCCCCTTGGCCATGTCATCAGCCGATATGGACTCTCATTCCATTGCTATGCTGTTGACACGCAAATCTAATCTATCTCCAAATCTACATGAAAGTTCCTCTGCAGCCCCTCCATCCTCATCATCATCATCATCTCCCCTGTAAACACTCAGCGTCTGTCTTGAGGAGATAAAGGTGTGGATGAAAAACAACTTTCTCAAGTTAAACAGCTCCAAAACCGAAGCAATTCTAATTGGCACCCCATCATACCCAGTCTTCCTCCATAACCACCATTACCTTCTCTGGTCGCGACATTCCCTTCTCTTCATCAGTCACCAACCTTGGCGTAAGATTGGACCCTCAACTCACTTTTGAATCACACATCAAACACATCTGCAAGATATCCATTCACCATCTCAGAAATATTTCCAAATTCGGTTCTTCGATCACCTTAAGTGATGCTGAAAAGCTGATCCACACCTTTTGGCCAGACTGGATTATTGTAACGCACTTCCCATTGGGATCCCTGATAAAAGTCTTCAAAGACTACAGTATATTCAAAATAGTGCTGTAAGGATCCTGATGAGTATGTGTAAACACGAACACATCATCCCCGTTCTTTATTCCCTTCATTGGCTTCCCGTCTCCATCAAAATTGACTATAAGATCTCACTCCTCACTCACCAGTGCATCCATGGCAAGGCCCCTACCTGAAAGAACTACTCACCCCACTAACCTCAACACTATCCATGAGTTTTACCCACCCAAACCGCCTCCTCCTTCCCCGTACTATGCTCAGCACTATGAGTGCTGAGCATAGTGCTCGTTTCTTCTTATCGATCTTGGATTGATCTACAGTACCACATGGTAATCTTTAATAGAAAAGTGACATAGAAAAATGTTTTTTTGACTAACTACTGTTTATATATTTGAATATGTCTTTCTTACTTCATCCAGTTTAAATAATATGAGCGAATAATTCTTGTAACAACTATATTCTTGGAAATGTTAAGTTTGGAAACAAACAACCAAACAACAAAGTTGTTAGTTACCACTGTCGAAGTGTTATTAATCTGTTAATATATTCCTTAAATTGATTGTTTCACATATGCTTATCCTGTTTGCTACAACGCCTTCTTAATGCAGTTAAACTGGATTTGATTATATCTTGAGTACTCTTTGGCCATGGTGAGAGAAAGTAATTCTACCTAATGTGTTACTATTATGTCTTTTATCCTTATCTCTCCGTTTTAATCCAACAAATGGGTATTTTATAAAAGTAACCAGATACTCTGCTAATCTCTTCATTCAAATAAGTTACTGGGACTCCCGGACGGGTAAAAAAAGGGACTACGACCTACGTCTTCACTTCAACCTTTTGAATTCTTGCTCTTACTGTCCTCTTCACTTTTTCACTCTTAAATTCTTCACTTTGCCTTTTTTCTTTGTTCTCTCCCAAGTTATAACTAGTTTTTTTTGTAAGTCGTTTGCATTTCGAATTTCTTCACTGTCCAGATATACTTCATATTCTGAACTGAATGTTTATTGAAAATCATAACCCTGAGCCCAAATACGGCATGCAAACATTTAACTTTTGTTTGAACCTGCTCCTAAGAGTCAATTTTTAATCCTTTTTCATCCTGAGACTGTTAAAAGGTCAATTTTCCGTAGGAAGTTTTGTGAGGCCTGCGACTCACCTTGGAAATTAGTTTTGCACGCTAGACTAGAGGGAATAGTATCCTGTTCCCATTTTTGCATCCTGCAACAAGGACGATCAGTGCAAGGCCCATCTCTTGCCCAGTCGGACGTGTGTGCGCAGCAACCACCAGTCTCCATACGGCAGCGACGTATGGAGAACCATTTAGTAATTGCGTAATTTATTTATTTGTTTCATTTTTATTTAACCTTTATTTAAGCAGGAGGAAAAATGATCCATAATGTGAATAGTTGATAGTTGATTGCTAGTCATTAAAATAGTTGTTAGCTGCAGCCTTAATTCCTGCCAGTATCCAGCAACTTCACCCATCCACACCCTGAGTGAAGAAAGAAGAAGACAACTCCCCTGAGATGTGCCACACTGTGTGATGTTAATGGTTTTCTCATTCATTTAGGGGAAGTCTTATGTGTGTACAAAGTCTGAAAAGTTTTAATTCATAATGAATAATGAATTCATAATTAATAATACTTGTGAAAGGTGGGAGCAAAACAAAAGTGTTATTATTTTGAGTGCAGGGCTATGTGATGGTTTCAGCCCAATGTATTAACAGATCTTTTCCCAACATAAAAACTCCTTAAAACGCCTTCCCAGTCTTCTGCCTCTAAATGCACTTTACTCTTCACTAAGATGATTTTATTGATTAAATATTGAAAGAGTAAATACATCAGGTCCTTTGCTTCAAGCCAGCTCTGACTCAATATTTAACCAAAAATACCAATGCTCCATAAACCTCAGAAAGTGTTTTGAGCTATCCAGACACAACAACAACAACGCTCCGCACTGAAGCTCTCTGACTCAAAAGTTGATTTCCAGACACCTCATTATTGACTCTCAGTTGAACTATGAAAATTAGTCAATGATTCAGTTCTGTTATTTTATGAAAGGACATTTCCAAACTAGGTTCCTTCATATCTTTCTAGACCATGGAACAAATTATCAGCATGTTTACCAAACAAATGCTCATTTATAAAGCATCTATGTGTGAAAATAGTTGTGTCCATTTCAAATAGTGTATCTGAAAGAATGCCTGAATCATCTTACTACTAAAACCAGTTCAATCTGCTCAAAGTGAAGGTCTCTTTAATAGTTTCAAAAACAGGAAGTAGGTCTCACCAGTAGCACATTATACCAAAATCAAAACATATTGTTTGAGAGATGAGGAGGAATGTTATTGAAATCCATCAAGGGTTCTGAAGCAGTTTCTGGGGTTCTGGGATGCCAGGCATTGATAGTGAAACACATTATCTACACATGGATAAGACTTGGAATTATAGGGATCCTTTACAGAGATGGACCACCTTCGGAAATTCCTCCAAGAGTATGGTGAAGGCTCATTAAAGAAGTCACAAAACATCCAAAGAACTGCAGGCAGTAAAGGCCAAGTATAAGGCTAATTAGGTATTGGATAAAGCTTTTGCTTATTGAATTAGATTCACATTCAATGCTGGTGTTTTGGGCTTATTCAGATTGTTTCATGTTTTTTTTGGTTTATAGGCGTAACAGTTTAATCTCGGATACCCAATAAAATAGAAGAAACCAGGAGGCGCTTTTTGCAGCGCTGCACATAACATCACTACGATGATGATCCTAGAGAGACCCTTCAGGCCTTTCAGTGCCATCAGACCTAAAGCCCAATAAGCTTATAGTGACCAAATGTTTCCCTCTGGGCCTCCATCTGATGCAACAGGTTGGTCATGATTTTGTTTCCTATTAGTTGTCTACTGTTATTCATGATTTCAGTTTTAGCCCTCAAGTCGTATTCTATATATTTAGAGTTTTAAGGTTTCAGTCTTATTTCTATTTTAACTTTTCTGTACACTTTTCCTTTTTAGCCTCTTGTTTTGTGTTTCTTCACTGGTGCTCTTTATCACTTTCTCAGTTCTCCTTCTCTCTTAATAATAGCTTATTATCATTATAAGTATTATTATTATTGTTTGAATTTTACCATTGTCTTTGGATTTAGGACCTGGATTATTGTTCAACAGAGCATGTTATCTTGGGCTCTTCTGGGATATATCTTTCCCTCTGCTTTTTTCTGTCCTCCCTAGTTTTTGTGCCTTTGGCTTTGACTGCACCTGGTGATGTTGGCTAGTTTCCCCCACTCCTGTCTTCAATCTACCATCGAGCCATGCAGTGTAGAACAATGGTTACTTCTTCAACTCGATACAGGTAGTACGTAATCTTCGTGGTAGACCCCTGGTAAGCTCAATATATTTAAAATTTCATATTGATGATTAAGACCTCACTTAATGTGTTTTTTTTCCTTTGTGCCTCAGAGACCTGGTGTTCTTGCTTTCCGTCCTCGCCAGACTTCACTGCCATCCATCCCAGTCACCAATCCAGATTGTGGAGTCCAAGAGGTTCAGTCTGCCAGCAGCAACTCAAAAAATCACATTAAAACATTTCCTGTGTTGGAGTGTTTCTCTAATTTGGGTTGAGTCAGTAGGGTGATAATTCAAACAAAGCACTGGACTATTTTACTTATCTTTAACTCTATCTTCTATACTTGTTTGGTCAGTCCCATGTTTTTGATATCTGTATGATTTTTAGATTTGAGCAGTGTATCACTCAAGTCAAATCAGATCACCTTCTTTACTCAAGTAGTCCAATCTCTTGAGTAAAAATGCCTCTTGAAGCAGATGAATAAATTCTTTACTTGAATGAAAGCTAAAAAGTACAGCCTCTAAAATGTACTCAGACAATTCAAGTAAAAAGCAGTCCTTTAAAGGACATTTATACTGGCTGTTTTCTTTTTTACAAACCTGAATGAAATTCATGTCATAATATTGTAATAATAATATTATTATCTTGATATGAACTCTATATTTCATTTTTGATATATGATTATGAACATCATTTGAATTTATATCACTGCCATTTTCAGTTTGAATAACTGTTACGTAGAGACAAAGATAGTGGAAAGAAAAGACACTGGCACCACACCTTTATGCTTAAGTTTCTTCATATTCTTCATGTCTGCCTCATAATCCTGCATATTTTACACTTTTGTGACTTACTGGCCAACGGACAAGACTTTTTTCACTGGAATTGGTAAAGTTCCACTGGGCATAGAACAGAATAACTTTCACGGCTTAGCAAGAAGTTCACTTGATTGCAACTATTGCAACTATCGGGATTTTGAGATGTTAATTTCCATGAATAGTTATGTTATGTTAGATGGAGTATATGGGTTGGTGATCCAATGCATGCTAACTATTGATTTTCCTAACCTGGTACCTTTTTTTCTACGACTATTTCTAATCTTTAACCTTAACTAGAGGATAATTTAGATAGGGCTTCTTTCCACACAAGCTGTTGTTCAAACCATTATATCGTATCTGCCATTTCACTTTGACTGCTTCCTTTGTTCCCAACATGCCATTTGGTCTGACTCGCAACAGTCGTGTTGTTTTCTTCTCAAGTGGTCCTAGTGGCCATCTTGATTCCTCCCCATTCATTCCAAGACACAGACACACACTCTTGTATATAGCTCAACGTTAGATTATACATTGTTTGTTTTATATGTGCCATATCAATAAATACATTTTAATATACTTTTTGGTCTCTAATGTTGTACAAAATATTGCCAACCTCTATGCTACAGAGCTCCGAAACAGCTCTGCAGCATAGCACTGTAGCTAAACCTTGTTGTAGGTAAAGCCCCGATAAATTATTATCCTTATGAGGCTTCCTTCCATAAATTACAACATTGGTCCTGGAAAGGTTTTGCTGACTTCTGTGCTGTGGCCAGGGATTTCTCTTTCTTCTGATTTTTTTTAGACTTGCTGTAATTTTCAGAACATTTATTTTGGCCACCATCAGCATGTTTTTACAACAAAATGCTTTATCACAGTATTCACAGACTGTAGCCACCCAGAAAAATTAGGGTCGTTTTCACATTAATTTCTGTAAGAGCAGCCTCACTCTTTTAATTCAGACTTCTTCGTCCTTTTTTCCTCCCCAAAATCAAATTCTCAGCCTCCTGATCCAAACTCACAGTCAAACAATACAATGTGTGCAACGTATTGTGTCATTTCATGATCAGAGAAAGCTGGATTGGCTGGAAAGACGTTATGATAAACGACCCGAAACACAGCTGCTGGCTACATATGGAAATGGTATCAATCATTAAATTGCAATGAGATAATTTAGCCATAAGTGTCTTTAAATTGTCAAATTGTTTTAGATTTTTGTATTTTTTGCATTATTGATCGTACAGAGGGAGAAATTATTCTACACAACAATAATTATCTTTTTTATTTGGCAGGCATCACCACAAGTGAGGATCTTTAAGGTATGTGATTCTAAATGTTAAATTGTACTGCTCTTATTACCTTTCTCTGCTCCACCTTTCAAATTTATTTTACAACATAATTCAGCCTTCACCCAATCACAAAGAAAGAGGCATGATCTTTTATCATTCACCCAATCTGGAGCAGAAGGTTCATTTATTTGTGTTAAAGATGTAACAATGAAAGAAATGTCAGAAAATAGACACAAAACATCTGTAAAACACTTTCACCTCCCTCCTTATAAGAGTTGAGCATGTTGATACCGTGATTTAACAATGTGCTACAGGTACATGGAATTTCACTTGGTGATAATGACATGTTCTTAATTGGTAAGACGTTATGATCTGATGTAAACTGTTAGGAACAATGGAGAGATGTTTGAAAAAGAGGACTCAAGGCAAATTATCCAGACATGTTTGTGCAAAGACCTGATCTGAGCTTACTTCAATAGTTGTAGGAGCTGTGCATCATCAGCTGTCAGTTGGAGGTAATGCAGACTGCTGTTAGTTTGTGTTATAATTTGTATCATTTACTTAAAGCGCACAGACACACTGATTGTTGTCTGACTTAAATGACTAATAGCATCCCTGTTAAACAAAATGAAAAAGAAATTAAAGGAATTTTACAACGTGAGAAAATGTTATCATCATACTACACCCATAAGACTGTAGTCCTCTCCCTTCAGTCTGGATGCTGAAGGGAGAGGACGCTGGCGTTGTCTGTTCGACGCTTTTCCATCATAGTTCTACAACCTGCAATACTACTAACCGACAAAATTCTACCGAGTCTGGTGACGGTCCGCCTACCTGTTGCTGAAAGTGTACCATCACCCGGAGACTTCTGTATCTGTTTGTGTCATCGTTTAGGCCAGGGGTCGGCAACCCAAAATGTTGAAAGAGCCATATTGGACCAAAAAAACAAAAAATAAATCTGTCTGGAGCCGCAAAAAATTAAAAGCCTTATATAAGCCTTATAATGAAGGCAACACATGCTGTAAGTGTCTATATTAGCTATATTAGCCTACTATCAAAATGATAAGTAGGCTACAAATACATAATGAGCATACATGATTAAACGTTTATTTTACCTGCAGCGCATCCTGGAGAGAATGACGCACCACGTGACTACTCTGCTGTACGATGGTGCTTTAAGTTTAACTTCCATTATAATATTAATGTATTATGTTTCGTTGCATTGATGAAATTATAGAAATACAATACAGAAATCAGATTTTTGATGTCATTTTTATTTTAGGATTCGAAAAAACAACAACAAAATGTGCAACGTGCATAATAGGCCTCCTGTAATTTCAGACCTCCCCATGGAAATAAAATGCAGTCCTTTTCAATCCTCAATAATACAATACAATCCTCTTCTCTTTTCCCCCTTATCTGGGCAACAGACAGAGTGCAATAAAACAGCAGCCTTTTGAAAAGGTAAAGTATATAAAATTAAAATAATACAGTTTAAGTTCGATTTCTGTGCATTATCCTCTTCTCTTTAGTTTTCTACAAATGTGCAAGGGTAAAATGCAGCAGCACCCTCTTCTCTTTTGACACGCACAATACAATGCAGCCATCCTCGGACCTGAGCAACAAATCACAATAATATCCTTATGTGTCATTCCAAATATATACTGACAAAAATCAGAAATGACTTTATAAAAACAGCCACTTTGTTACTAAATATGTGCCTATGACAGGATTGTGTTCTTACCCGTTTAATGTGACTTCTGTTTTCGGACATCACTGGACAGCTTCTCAACATCGGGCATGTAAGATGTAACTTTAATCTTCATGCAGGACTGCAAGCTCTCATCTGTGAGGCGGGTGCGGTATTTGGATTTTATGTAGTTCATGTTTGAGAATATCTGCTCGCACAGGTATGTTGATCCAAAGATGGATAATACTCCAAATGCATATTTCTTCATGTTCCTATAACTGTCAGGAAGAGCATTCCATGTTTCAAACACAAGTTTCTCGGGTGTTGGGAGGCTTTCAATTTTGCTCCATTTGTGGCTTTGGGCAAGCTGGGCTTTCTGGCGAGTGACGTCTTCAAGCTCGGCTGTCAGACTTTTGAATTTGGACATCCATAAATCTTTGTCAGCT